>APFE031516306.1:130375-140536 GCA_000404065.3 Pinus taeda | reverse complement strand
AAATTATTATTATTATTATTATTTTATTTTTAATTTAATTTTTTGGGGCCAAAGGTCTAAATGGCAATATGGAGAATTTCCAAACTTTGAGCGAAATGATTCAATTACATGACAACAAGATTGATGGGAGGTTAATGGCCAAAGGCCTGCTAGCCAACCAACATGGCTCTGATACAAATGTAACGAACGAGGTTCGTATATGTAGCAGAGTAATCTTCAAAAGACTTGGAAAGCGTAAACATGCATAATAGGATAGTGGATGCAGGAGCATCCAAGCACCCTTAATCAAAAGTCAAAGTCAAAGCTATGGAGGAGGAGACGTGGAAAACCATGTAAACTAGGAGCAATTTTATGTTAAAAACGAGTTAATTTGATGGAATTGATAAGTCTTTAGAAGACTTGAATTAATGTAATTATCTACCATGTATGTGTGTTGAGAGATTTAGGCGATTTGTGAGAGGAAATCATGGATCTGAGATGATCCAGGCTTATGTAATTTCCTATATAAAGAGAGTCTGTATTGTGAGATGGATAGAGATAGATAGAGAGTGAGAATACAATGTAATCGATAGAGAAATTGTGACTAAGGCTGAAATGCCTTAGACTGTAATTGATTCTGTATAATATAAATATATTTGTTATGTGGATTTCGTGTGTCTGGTTACCAATAGTTAGATGTTTGCGTTGAATAAGTGAAATTCCATGTTGCAGGATTTTTGATCGACCATCGATCACTATAAGGATTGATGGCGATCTAGTGTTAATATGATATATGTGTGTGAGTGTTTAAACAGAGTGTGGAAGAGTTAATCTGGGTGGAAATGCAAATTCCATCATAAGCGAACAAACGCAAAGGGAGCCATCAGATTGTTTAGATCAATGGATATTAATGACAGAAGGTAAATCGTGGAAGTAGATCTAGATTGTCAGCTCAATAGATTTGTTAGATCGACAGTGATCAACAACTGCGGGGGTAGGAGAGTATGGATTTTCTTGATCGTGGCTGAAGTCCCACACTTGCTCCAAGCCGTCAATCTTATATTCAACTTTTTAGGTCACAATCAACTACGAGGGTTAAGGCCGTTTTAATCCAGGTGCTAGTTGAACTCCCGCGGATCGTAGATTTGATGGCCTCATATATCTAATGGATATCGGGTCATAAAGTGATCGGACTTTAAATTCAAAATCGGACCTGAAAATCTATAGATCAAGGATTTATATTCCTTATCGGCTCCGTAAGGGCATGTAAGCGTCATGCAAGATTCTCATCCGATATCGCTGCTGACCGTCAGATCAAGTGTGCCTTGATCAAATGGTGGAGGATCGACAATTAGTTTCGCATCGCAATATATCGTGAGTGGATGAACCTTGGCCTTAAGAAAATGTGATTTGCGATGTGTGATGCTCGGGTGTATCATCAACCATTGGATTGAAGGGTGAGATCAACAATAGAGATTGAAGTTGATTAGGCTTGGGCCTGAGCGAACCCGAGAAGTTTATGGACGTGATTTTATTTTATTTGGATCAACGGTCTTGTGCATTAGGAGTGGGACCGACGTTCGTTGGAAGATTATGTGTTAAAGCATTGTTTGGTGGTTGGTCGGGTTTTTGTTAAAACCCACCAATGTAAACGCTTCCAATTTGTATAGGTGGGCCATAACCCACAGGTTCACGTAAGGATTTATGAAATGAAAAGGAAATTGCCTCCCCGCAGTTTTCCCTTTTCATCAAGTGGTATCATAGCAGGAAAATATGGAGTTGTGAACAAAAGGAGGAGGTACAGTTATGTGAAGATTGGTGAGTTTGTGATCTTTATATTCTTATGCAGGGTAGAAGCATAAGAAGGTGAGAAAACTTGCAGCAACCTAGAGCATGGAGTGCTCCTCCATGCTCATATGGTTCCACAGAAGAGAGAACTAGAGAAGTTAATTTGATGGAATTGATAAGTCTTTAGAAGACTTGAATTAATGTAATTATTTTCCATGTATGTGTGTTGAGAGATTTAGGCAATTTGTGAGAGGAAATCGTGGATCTGAGATGATCCACGCTTATGTAATTTCCTATATAAAGAGAGTTTGTATTGTGAGATGGATAGAGATAGATAGAGAGTGAGAATACAATGTAATCGATGGAGAAATTATGGCTAAGGCTAAAATTCCTTAGACTGTAATTGATTTTGTATAATATAAATATATTTGTTTTGTGGATTTCGTGTGTACGATTACCAATAGTTATATGTCCGTGTTAAATAAGTGAAATTCCATGTTGCAGGATTGTTGATCGACTATCGATCACTATAAGGAGCAATGGTGATCCAGTGGTAATACGCTATATGTGTGTGAGTGTTTAAACAGAGTGTGGCAGAGTTAATCTGGGTGGAAATTATAATTCCATCATAAGCGAACAAGCACAAAGGGAGTCGTCGGTTTAGATAGACGAATATTAATGGCGGAAGGTGAATCGTGGAAGTAGATTTGGATCATCAGATCGATAGATTTGTTAGATCGACAGTGATCAACAACTACGGGGGTAGGAGAGTATGGATTTTCTTCACCGTGGCTAAAGTCCCGCACTTGCTCCTAACTGTCGATCTCATATTCAACTTTTTAGGTCACATTCAATTGCGGGGGTTAAGGCCATTTTAATCTGTGTGCTAGTTGAAGTCCCGCAGATCATAGATTTGATGGCCTCATATATCAAATGGATATCGGGTCATAAACTGATCGGACTTTAAATTCAAAATTGGACCCAAAAATCTATAGATCAAGGATTTATATTCCTTATCGGCTCGGTAAGGGTGGGTAATCATCATGCAAGATTCCTCTCCAATATTGCTGTTGACCGTTCAATCAAGTGTGCCTTGATCAAACGGTGGAGGATCGATGATTAGTTTCGCATCACAATATATCGTGAGTGGATGAACCTTGGCCTTAAGAAAATGTGATTTGCGATGTGCGATGCTTGGGTGTATCATCAACCGTCAGATTGAAGGGTGAGATCAACGACGGAGATTGAAGTTGATAAGGCTTGGGCCTAAACGGACCCGAGAAGTTTATGGACGCAATTTTATTTTATTTGGATCAACGGTCTTGTGTGTTTAGAGTGGGACCGATGTTCATTGGCAGATTATGTGTTAAAGCGTTGTTTGCTGATTGGTTGGGTTTTTGTTAAAATCCACCAATGTAAACACTTCCAATTTGTATAGGTGGGGCATAATCCACAGGTTCACGTAAGGATTTATGAAATGAAAAGGAAATTGCCTCACCGCGGTTTTTCCTTTTCATCAATAGTAATTGTATATTAAATATTATATAAAATTTATGAGACATTGAGGTGATTGCAAATGAAAATGATGGTCTGCTTATATACCTTAGGCAGGTACCCTTTCATGAATGGTCGTGTTTCTAAAACATGGCTCTTCATTACTAACTAACTAACAATTAGTTAATTAATTATTATGATATTTATATTTATATTTATTTTTTTTATATGAATTATATTCATAACATTGGTTGAGGTAACTTAGCAAATTTAAAGATAAGGGAAATTTCGCGGATCGCGCTGCTTCCCTCGCTGCGTTCTGCTCTACGCAGACTGAGTCCGGGCGCCACCCTCTCGGCTGACTCCGCCCCTGACCCTGGTCCTCCTAACCGCGGGTTTGCTCGAATCTGCTTTGGTCCCTCCCTCCTGCCCTTCTCCTAGCCCTTGCTGAGCCTCCTTCTCTTGTCTGATCTGCTTGGATCGACCCTCGGCTCCTGCAGGGTCTGATCGGATCCCTTTTCCTTCTTTTTGGACTGGAGATGCCTCGCTTCCTGCCCTTGCTTGGTACAGATTGATCTTGATGATTTGTGCTTTGCCATGGAGGACCAAGGCTCGCCTATTGGTCCCTCACAAGCCCCATCCCCGGAAGCTGAAGCAGCCTTCTCCTCTCTCCTTGCTTCGCTGCCCAAAAAGAAGAAGTTCGAAGTCTCTAAATTCATCAAAAGGCTCGACGATGTTCCGGAGGTAAACCTCCCTCCTGAGGGCCCAATCTAGGTCGTTTTGTCCCTGGTAGATCGTGCCATGGTGGGTCAATTCACAGGCCTTCGGCCCTCGCCAAAATCGATGGAAAATTGGGTCATCAAGAACTGGGTTCCGCTGATCGAAAACAATGTCACCTCTTATTTTCTGGGTAGAGGCTTCTTCCTGTTTGAGTTCAATGCAAAGGAGGACAAAGACCTGATCTTCAGGAATGGGCCTTATTTCATGGGACCTCAGGGTCTCTACCTCAACAAATGGACCCTTGACTTCGATCCGACCATGGATGTCCCAACGGCGGTCCGTGTCTGGGTTCGACTTCCTAATCTTCCAGTGCATTGTTGGAACTGGGAGTCCCTCAAGCACATAGGAAATTCTTTGGGAAAATTCATTGACAGAGCAAACAACAATGATCAGTACGATTGCGCCCGAATTTGTGTCGAGGTGGACTTAGAGGTGGGGCTTCCGGAGGCCATCAAATTAAAGGTCGGCAGTTGGACGCATGTGCAGGTGTTGGACTATGAGAAAATCCCTTTCAAATGTCGTAAATGTCATATCTATGGCCATTTTGCAAGAGGTTGCCCAAAAAAAGGGGAAACGAAGAAAGGTAAGGAAGAGGGCTGGAATCAGGTCAAGAGGTCAAAGGCATCCCAAAAGAAATTTGGGGTACATGGCCCCCATCCTGCCTCCACCTAGAATGCTCCCCCGCCAAAAAGCCAAGAAAACAGGTATGAGGTCTTAAGCTCTACTGAAGAGATTCCTCAGGAAGAAGATAAGCAAGATAAACCTCCGGAAAAAACGACTCCAGCAGATGCAAGACCTAAAGAAGGCACCATGGCAAGAAATAAGGAAAAGCAAACAGAAGCATCCGAGGAGGAACATGACTCGGAGGAGTCTGAGGAGGATGGAGAAATAGGAGACATGCAGACATCGGTCAAAAGATCTGCAAGAGGCCGCAAATCTGCTAGAGAAAAGAGAGATCAAGAAACTTACAAAGACAAGCTTCAGGGTAGTCAGCCCACTCTGGAGAAACTCCTTAGAAAAAATCTGAAGATGACCAAAAACAAAGTGCGGGGCTCCAAGGGAGCCCATCATCATAAAAATAAATGATGAAGATCGTCTCCTGGAACTGCAGAGGAATGGGGAGCAAAGTGAAAGAAGAAGCAACGAGAAGCCTTATAAGAAGAGAAGCCCCAAACATTCTTCTGATTCAGGAGACCAAAATGGAGGACAAGGAGTTTCTCCAAATCAGTAAATTTGTTTGGAAAGGAAGCCGCAGACATGCAGTTTCAGCACAGGGAGCCTCTGGGGGTTTGGGCTCCCTCTGGAATCCTCTCAAGTATAGGCCGGTCTCTGAGTTGCACAACACATAATGGCTATTTTTTAAGCTCCAGCCTTTGGACTCTAGGGAGGCAGTCATCCTTTTCAATGTCTATGTTCCAGCAAATATAGGGGAGAAAAGGGAGTGCTGGGAATCCATCAGACAACTGTCGGAGTCAAAAAACTTGGAAAACATCATTGTGGCAGGGGATTTAAACCTTACCATGCGCATGAAGGAAAAGCGAGGAGGCACAATCATAAGGGATCCTACAAGGGAATGGGTGGAAGACCTCATGTAGGACTGGGATCTGCTTGACATCCCCCCAGAAAATGGTAAGTACACCTGGTCTAACAAAAGAATAGGTCCTGATCACATTGCTGCTAGACTTGATAGATGTTTGGTTCAGAGCTCCTTCCTTTTGCTGGGCTTAGAATCCAGATTGCATATCCTCCCATGCAGTGCTTCAGATCATAAGCCCATTTTGCTTGAGATGTTAGGCCACAAAGATTTTGGACCCATCCCCTTCAGATTAAACCCTCTTTGGGTCAAGGAACCAATGTTTTTGAAGCTGGTTCAAGACTGTTGGAATTTTCCAGTGAAAGGTTCTCCTTTCTACATCTGGGAAGAAAAACTTAGAAGATTGAAAGCGGTCCTTAAAACTTGGGCCAAATCCCTCCCCTCCCCTGCAAAAGAGAGAAAGCAGGCCCAAGACAATCTCGCCCAATACCATGTTCAAAGTGAAGATGCAGAAATCACTAAAGAAGTTCTAGACAAGGAAGCTGAGCTCCAGCAAATCTTCCGTAAAGCTTGCCTTTCGGAGGAAGAGCATTGGAGACAGAAGTCTAGGAGTTTATGGCTTAAAGCAGGAGACATAAATTCTGCCTTCTTTCACAAATAAGCTCAAGCCAAAAAGAGCTTCAATTCTATCGCAAAAATCAAATATGGCAACTCGACTCACAAAGGCTTTGATAACATAAAAAGATCAGCTTTCAATCACTTTCAAAACCTGTATAGAGAAGAGGGCGTGACGGACCCAAACTCCAAATTTTTGGAGGCGGTTCCCCCTAGGATCTCTCCTTCAATGAATCAACAGCTCGAGGCGAAGATCTCTATACAAGAAATAAAAGATGCTCTCTCCGACATGG
The DNA here is from genome assembly GCA_000404065.3 of Pinus taeda. NCBI lineage: Eukaryota > Viridiplantae > Streptophyta > Pinopsida > Pinales > Pinaceae > Pinus > Pinus taeda. Next base: position 134,053 of record APFE031516306.1, on the reverse strand, counting down.
AGCCTGACAAAGCCCCGGGCCCGGATGGCTTCACTGCAAGATTCCTTCAAACCTGTTGGCAGATTGTGGAGAAAGACCTCTGCAAAATGATTTTGAAATCCCAAACTTGCCAGAAAATTGGGGGCAGCAGCAATTCAGCTTTCCTTGCCCTCATCCCCAAGGAAAAGGGTGCTAAAGAATTCAATCGGTTCTGCCCCATATCTCTCTGTAATATTGGATACAAATTAATCACAAAGTTTATTGCCAACAGACTAAAAGGCATTCTTCCAGCCATCATCCCGGAAAACCAAGGCGGATTTATTCAGGGAGACAACTTGCTGACAACTTCATCCTGGTGCAAGAGGCGATTCACTCGAGCTAGCTCTGCAAAGAGAAAGGTATGGTAATTAAATTAGATTTAGCTAATGCTTTTGATCGGGTCAGACTTAGCTTTCTTTGGGAAGTCCTGAAAAAATTTGGCTTTGGAATGGGCTTTATAAAATGGATCCATGCTTGTATTGCTGATCCTTGGATCGCCCCACTGGTGAATGGGAGAGCAGCTAGTTTTTTTAAAGCCTTAAGAGGGCTTAGGCAGGGTTGCCCCCTCTCTCCGCTCCTCTTCGTCCTTCATGTCTCTGTCCTGAGTTTCTATCTGGACCAGAAACTGGTTGACCAAGAGATCTTGGGGCTCAATATAGCAAGAGGGGTTAAAAATGTTAATCATACCCTATTCGCGGATGACACCCTCTTGTTAGGGGCTGCCTCCGCTAGATATGCTTCAAGATTCAAGGAGGTCCTGGACGACTAAAGTGAAGCTACAGGCAGCAATTTAAACAATGGTAAGTGTAAAATCTTTTGTTGGAATATTTCGGCTTCCATCCTTTCTGCCATTTCAAGAATTCTAGGCTTTACTGCTTCCCTCAACTGGTCCTCCTTTTCATATCTGGGCCTCCCCATCTTCCACAAATTGGCTTACAGCAGAGATTGGGTCTCTCTGTTGGACAAATTTAAGGCCAAAATCCAAGCTTGGGGGTTCTCATGGCTAAATCTCGCTGGCAAATCTGTCCTCATCAAGTCCGTTCTCTGTAGCCTCCCCATTTTTGAATTCTCTGTAATTCTAGCCCCTTCAGGCATCATAAAAAAAATGGAAGCCTTCATTCGCAAGTTCTTCTAGAAAGGGGGCAATCATAATGACAGGAAAATCCCTTTGGTAAGTTGGGAGAAAATCTGCAAGCCCCAGAGCGAAGGAGGCCTTAACTTTAAGGATCTCAGCCTCCAAAACATAGCCATGGGAGCCAAGATCTTCTGGAGAATCATTGGACCTCATCCAGGTTGGGCGCAAAGAGCTCTTTGGAGGAAATATTTCAGGGGAAAGAGGAAGAGATGTTTGGACGCCCTTCTATCCACCATAGGCTCGCAGCTGAACAAACTCTACCACAAAGCAGTGCCTTTAATCAGAGATAGAGCGTATTGGATTCCAGGAAATGGCAAATAATGCAAGATATGGGAAGACACCATTATGATGAACCCCCCTTTATCGTCTCACAACTCTCTTCATGCGCTGCGTTTGTGGTTGGATAACGCAGGTTGCAGCACTCTATGGGACATCTCGCAATGGGAAGGCAGAATCTGGTTGCGCTGGAGACTTCCTCCCGTCCCTCCTGACCTGTCTCAAGCACGCGACCTTCTTATTACCTTGTTAAATGGGATGGCGCCTCTGCGCGTGGGTAAGAAGGACGCTCGTGGATGGGGAGCCGCTCCAGGGCTGTACACAGTGGCGCAAGGTTACAAGAGCCTTCATGATCGACCTTATGTCCCCCCAACCTTGCTATTTGGAACGAGATCTAGAACTATAAATCCATGCCTAAGACCGGCTCTTTTTGCTGGCTGTTATGCCACAGAGGGATTTTAACAGTTGACAGATTGCAGAAGATAGGATTTCATGGTCCCTCTCAATGCCATTTATGCTGTGACAGTGAGGAGAACGCTCAGCATATCATTCTGGACTGTAAATTTTCAAGAGAAATCTGGCAAGGCCTTTTGAGTTACTGGAAATCTGAATTCATTTTACCCATGTCTATATCAGATCTTTTTGCAAACTGGTGGAATCACTACCCAGGAAAGGCTCCCAAAAAATGAAAGATTCATAGCCGCATGGCTCTCCTTGTCGAAATTCGCTTGCTGGCAGATCTGGCTCGAGCGTAATAGAAGAATTTTCAAAGATGAAAGTCTAAATTCACAGTTTATCATCATCAAAACAAAATGCCTTTGGAAAGAAAGTCTTGGGGATTATCTGCTGGACTTGAATCTGAGCCAACATGACTTATATTGGGGTGCCTCGATGGACCTCCATTTCTCTGGTGAAATTAGGCATCACAAGGCCATAAAGGAATGGCAATTCAGAGGGAAGGAGAATGATCTTTCGGATTTGCTCCTCAGGCAATCCAGATTCTCCTTGTTCTTCGACGGAGCAATGAAAGGCAATCCTGGATTGGCTGGGGCAGGAGGAATTATAAAAAATAAAGAGGGCATAACAGTGGCAAAGTTCACTTGGGGATTAGGGCATTCCACGAGCATGCAAGCTGAAGCCTTGGCACTTCTGCAAGGTCTCAAGAAAGCGAAGGCTATTGGCCTCTCAGAAGTCAGCATTATAGGAGATTCTCAAGCCATTATCAAAGTCTTAGTAGAGGATTCCTCTCCTGTAGACATTAGACTGGCAAGAATCATTTCAAGAATCAGAACCTTGATGAAATCTTTCCGGACTATAACTTTCCTCCACGTCTTGAGGGAAAACAATAAAGCTGCTGCTTTGGAAGCCAACAGGGCAGTTCCTCTTTCCGCTGGCTGTCTCTTGGCAGACGAAATTGAGAGCTGGGACTCCATTCCATAAATATTGTCATGTTTTTATGCATTTTGCTGAATCAGTTTGTTTGCCTATTTAATATAGGGAAAATAACAGAGATAGACTCAATAATATCGAGTAAATCTTGCGGGTACCCAGGATTTGGAGCCTTTGATCAGTTAGTGGAAGAAAGTTTAAGGGCTATGCCCGATCAAATGTAACCGGTGAAAGGCATTTTGTCCAAAGACTAATATAATCCCACACCCGTTCTTGTTAAAAAAAAAAACTTAGCAAATTTAAAATTAAAACTACTCTTCAAGATATATTTAGTAATACTTGGAGGGACGCTATTAAGAATTAATTAGTTGTCAAAAACTGTAATACCTAAAAATAAATGAAATAGATGTGCAATATCAATCCTCCTACAAGCTATTGACAAGATTTTCTTCATTCTTCATCACCAACTAATAACTAATAGATAATTACATACACATATACAAATATAACACAAAAATTGTAACATTCACAAACATTACTATCCAAATCCAAACACATAAACACATAAACCATTCAAAGCATCCAAACGCGGACACACTCTAGCGACAAAACTTAGAATTGTTTGTGCTTTTAATATGTAAAATACACAATGCATTGTAAGTAATATTTTATTAATAAGATGAATAGTACAAGGATTAATTGAATGTTACAATGAGGGCTCACTTATATACCTAGGTAGGTGCCCTTTCATGAAAGGGCATGTCCTTAGAGACATTTCTCTTCATTAACTAATTATTAATTAACTATAACTATCATTTATAGTGTATTTATTTATATTTATGTTATTTTCATATAAAATA
>APFE031516306.1:106599-123588 GCA_000404065.3 Pinus taeda | reverse complement strand
TGAGAGGGGGGGTGAATCAGTATTATCAGGATAATTATTTTTTTTTTTTTAAACAACTGATATACGCTACTTCGATTTAATAAACCTGCGTATGTACGCAATTATGCAGAAGGAAACCCGCGTATACAGAACATGCTTTTACTTTACTTAATCGTTCTGATGATGATTCTTAGTCAGTGATGCAGAATCCAATAACAGTATCCAGAGATAGTAAAACAGAGCAGAAAGACAATCAGACACAAGAACACAAGATATAAGGTGGAAACCCAATGTGGGTGAAAACCACCTGCTGAAATTCGTCTCTATCTTTAAATTAGAAAACTTTTTTTACAATGTACTGGTGCAGTCTTTTTACCAGTACGCAGGCTGCAACCTGCAGAGAGCTACAACTCTCTCTCGTTCTCCAGTTTCTCCTGGAAGGGAGCAACAACCCCCTTTAACTTTTGCACTAGCCAAGATACTAGTACGTAGGCACTGGCCTATAGAAGGCTACAACCTTCTCTTTCTTCCAGGAACCACTTTTCATCAATTTTCAAACTGGATCCATGAACATCAAACAATCATCAAGAATTAACCAATCTCCTTCTCACCACCTAGATCTGGAACAAGTAGATACTTCGCTGACAGCTGTACACAGAACACTATACCAGAAACCACACAGAAGAACCCACAACACAGCAGAAACAGTTAGATCACAACTTAAAGCATATACGCAATCTCAACAGTCTGCAACTTGCGTGCATACGCATCTGCGTATGGAACAACCTGCGTATACGCGAATTTACTTCCCCTAAACTGCATGTATACGCGCCTGCGCTTTACTGAACCTACGTACAGATCTATAAAGGACAACACACTCTTCCAGATATTCAATCACTAATTATCAAACTTATAGATCAGACAAGCGCCACATCAAACAGATCAAAAACATACAGAGATACTACCATTTAGGCTTAAAGATTATGACCCATGAATAGACCTTATCCTTCCTTTTGCGCTAAGGTTCCTCCTTCCTTCAGATCCAGATCTTCATCACCATCCAATATACCAGCTCTAGCACTTTTCAGATCTTCAATAATAATCCAGATGGTGATTTGTCACAAGATCTCCTTCCTCTTTTATAGTCCTAGGCCTTCCCCAATACCATGGTTCAAAACCATAACATTTCAATTCCATGAACTCAAAACAATGGATCGACACAATTGACGAGACGCCATGGTCCAAAACATAGGTTCAAGTTCCAAGATCTAACTGCCATGGACCAAAGGAATGATCACCAACATATACACGCTTTTGTAAAGTATAACCCGCGTGTATACGCGTTTTCGTCTAGATGAACCTGCGTATATGTCTTTTTCTACTTTTTGAGTGCCTGAACTGAGATCTGTTACCAAAGAAGGTTGCCATCAAGGACAACACCTGTGCCATAGCTCCAAACCTGTGCCATAATGCCAACAATTACTATCCAAATCCAAACACATAAACACATAAACCATTCAAAGCATCCAAACGCGGACACACTCTAGCGACAAAACTTAGAATTGTTTGTGCTTTTAATATGTAAAATACACAATGCATTGTAAGTAATATTTTATTAATAAGATGAATAGTACAAGGATTAATTGAATGTTACAATGAGGGCTCACTTATATACCTAGGTAGGTGCCCTTTCATGAAAGGGCATGTCCTTAGAGACATTTCTCTTCATTAACTAATTATTAATTAACTATAACTATCATTTATTGTGTATTTATTTATATTTATGTTATTTTCATATAAAATATATTCGAAACATTGCCCCTCTCTTCAAAAAGCTTTGTCCTCAAAGCTTAATCGTCAATTTGTTTGTTTTCACCTTCTCCATGTCATTTTGGAATGCGTAAGTGGTACTATTGAGCATTTATCTAGTTCCCTTTCTCTCTCTCTCTTTTAATTATTATAGTCTTTTAGTATATTATTATTATTATTATTATTATTAATTTTCAAAGTAACTTTATAAAATTATTATAATAATATTTTATAATTAATAAAGTTAAATTATAATAATTTTATAAAGAACTTATATAATTTGGTTAAAATTATTTATTTATAATTGAGGATTATTAACCGCTTGGATTCATACGGTCATGTTTGTAGATTTCTCTGAGTCGTACGATCGTGTCTGCACAGTTCTTCGATATATTGTTTGATAGATTTCTCACCAATTCTTCGTTTTTTTCCCTTATCTTGTGTCGTTGATAAAATCCCATCTAACATAATAATGGTGATTGGCAGATGAATAGGAAGATGTGAGAGTTTCTCCATCAACTCCTATAAATGAGCATGAATCTCCATGGAATCAAAGAGGAAAATTTTCAATTCCTCAGATGCTCCATACTTACTAGGTATAACAAGAAATATGCCAATTTCTACCAGATTAGGATTACAAACATTCGAACTCCCACAACATTCCAACGTGCATATTCCCAAACTCTAAATATCTTCTCCCATTATCTCGGATGCATTTTTTATTACAAAATCAGACACATCAAACCGCTCAAGTCTCATGTATCTCGGGTTCCGTGCTATAAAATCGTAGCTTTCCAAAGTTCTCGATTCATTGATTATGTTGGTCCCAAAGTCTACAACCTTCAGGTTGTCTCTGATCCTATTGATCAACATATTGGTGGGCTCTAGGTAATTGTGTGCGATGTGGCATTCTCTAAAGTAATCAAGTGCGTAAAGAAGTTTTTTGGTTATCAAGGAAAGAACCTTCTCATTGATTTTCATGTGCTTATTAATGGGATCCTCGGGTATTCTTTCATTAATATTCTCAAAGAGAATATAATATATGTGAAGGTTGTAATCCGCTAATGCTTTGATCATTTTCACTATGTGTAGATTCACAAATTTGGAGTTGGAATTTTCTGTAATTCTTTGCAGAATCTCCATTTTTTATGTGTTCTAGGGCTGCCTTGAAACGACTTTGCATCAATATTTTAGGAATTTTTGTGGCGTAAGCTCTGCGATCCATTGTTACACGTCAATTTTTTGCCATGACACTTTATTAGTTTATGGATATTATTACCATTTGTGAACATGTTGAAACTATCTCCCTTAGAAGTCCAACAACTCAAAATATGTTAAAGTCTATGAGAAATTTGGGTCAAATAGCTCCCACACCTTGTTAAGTTCCACCTGCGCTGATTTCCTTAGTGTTTCCCACGCATGTGCTCAAATTTACTCTGAGAACAGCGCAGATCTGCGCTCTGTCTGTAACTACAAACCCATGCAGGTGAATTCTAGAAAGTAAAAATAAAAATTACAATCCAGAAACCTAGATGGTCGAATATTTCCCAATTGAAGTGTTCCAAGTGATAACTATTCGAACTATTACCCTCATAAGATGCATCTCCATCCCTTTTCTCATGGTAACCTAATCCTTCACTAAAAGAGGTTCATCCTTTTCTTAGGGATTTGAAACTTCCCCCTCTTTGATCTATAAAAGGACTAGAGGGTTGAGGGATGAAGGAGGCCAGAATTCAGAGAATATAAACTTATGCTGCTAGTTTGAGATCGGAGAGCTTGTTATCTAAGGAGGAGATTGAAGGCATTTGGGAGGGACCTCACGACATCAAGGCGAAGGTTGTAAGGCTCCTCTTATCTTATGATTAACACAAATGAGTACTTTCTCCCATTGATTTTTGTCTTTTATGAATGATGAATAGTTTGCAATTGGTTATTATGTTCATTAGGGCAAGTTCAATCCCTAATTTCCTTGATCATTAGGCTAAGTTGTTTGAATTACTACATCACATGTGCTTTTGATCCTTTTTATGGTTTATGTTTGCATGTTCTACTAAGCATTGAAGAGCCGCATCAAGTCACAACCAGGGATATTCATCAGGCATTTCGTGAAACTGGTAAGAGGTCTATCTTTCAGTTAGACGACTTGTAATTCGATTAAGTTCAACTTAAGGAAATGGTCAATTCATTTGTTATGATTGTTTCTAGTTTCCATTTAGGATCTAGGGAGATCACTCTTGTCCGCAAGAGAGATTATTTGGTGTAACAAACTGGCGACCATACTGGGGAACATCTCTGTTCTCGTCTTTTTCCTTAGCCTTGCTTCCTAATTTATCCAGCCCTGAGTCTTCATAAATTAATGGCCTTTTAGATTTGATTGGTTGATTTTCAAGTTTTTTTATTTTTTCTTCCCTGTGTTGTTTCTTTTTGTCCACAGAGCGCATATATGCGTCCTTTTTGTTGTAGAAAATGGGCACATGTGCATTGTTGCCTATTGGAAACCCGCGTAGTCCTTGAAAATTTTTGAAAATTTTATTATAGCTTCAAACCAGAACTGAATTTGTCTTTCTGAAAGTGTCATTCTATTTGTTTGGACTGTGCGTTGTCTTTTCTGAACTCAATTGATTGCTTTGTTGATGCTTTTTAAAGATTAGGTCTTTTTGGAAGAATACCTTAGGGTTTTAACTAGTTGATTTGTTGATTGATCAAAACAAGTTTGAATGTCTTTTTGTCATTGATATTCTTATTTTGTTCTGTCAAATACATTGGTTAAGCTTTAAAAATTGTTTATTTGTAGTCTAAATTTCTTTGAATTACAAGTTAGGGTTTCTAAAGACTTTGTGATTTTATGGAAAAATCATAGTTATTTTTCCTTGATAAAAGAAGTTGTTGCTTTTATCTTGGAAAAATTTCGCAATTGCACTGTTATTATCATCAAATTAAAGCGTCCATAGGAGAATATGTTTGTTCTCTATCTTCTTGATTCATTTTTGTGTGCTTGAAAGTTTCAAGTGATTAGAAGAAAAGAGTTTTTAGTTTATTTTGATAATTAGGGAAATCTGGAAATTAGTTTGTTAGCTGCATTTTTCATTACAAAATAGTGAAATTGGTTGTTTTGAGAAAAGTTGAAAAGTTGTGAGTTGTTGCTTTTTATTTCTCAAAAATCAAAGAAAACTCTTTCTTTTCTCTAAATAGAATTTCATCAAAAATTGAAAGTTGCTTTTGCATTTTAGAGTGCATTAAGATTTCGAGTTGTCACAACATCATAAGTTTCACCTCCATTACCCATTGAGTAAAAGAACAACTCAATAATACAATGCTAATTAAAATTCACTTAGAATTTTATAATTTTTTAGGGCTCTTTTCACCTACATTAGCTTAAGTGTAGGGTTTTGGAATAGAGAAGGAAGTAAACTTTCCAAAGCTACAAACATACAACAGAATCTTGAGTTAGGGAGGGAAAATCCAAGTATTTTCATTTTGCTTTGGGAAGCTCTTCTTATACATGGGTTAAACACGAGGTCGTGTCGACGCTGGTGAAGTGATCTGACGTACTTCAATGGCTTAGATATAGTGATTTACACATGTTACAACAGTTCCGAAAGGTACTTGGGGTCACTTGAAAGTAAACCTCCAATTGATTATGTGGGGGAGCCTTCAAGGGGATTGAGCTTGTTACTCTGCCCTTGCATGTATGCCCGATCTACGACTATCCCCTCAGGTAAAATTGTTGTATTTTGTGAACATAGTGACCATAAACCTAGGGCTCTACCTAAGGTGACAACAGAGCGAAGGTCCTGGTATACCTGAACAGACATTGGCTAGACTCAATTGGACTCTGTGGAGGGTAATCTTTGCTCGAGATTGTTTATAGAAGAGTTACTTGCACCAGACAGTTTCATTAAGAAGGTTGTCAGGGTAACTGGTCCAAATACTCATTTTCTATAAAACTTCTCACCTTGATCTCTTCGATGTTGGATTTCATCACCAACTAGTATATATTGATCTTTGTGAAGAGTAAGTTTGTGTGGTTTGAACTCCTAGATTTTTTTAGTGCGTGTTACTTTCTATGTTGTTTTTTTTACTTTTTAGAGACTTTAGGTGTAATTTAGATATTGTGTGATTAATAATCTAAAAAAAATCACTTTGTATACACCGAGTCATTTAGAGAAGATTAAAGCAAAAAAATCTAAATCATCTAAAACTAGAACTGCAGCAGAAACTGAAACTTCTACTATTATAGATTTTGGTCTAGGAGGAACTAAAGTTAATCAACCTATAACATCCACTATTTCAGGCATTGAAGTAACATAAACTGAATTTGATCAAACTCAAAAATTAACATCACACTTAGCAGCAATTGATTTACAAATTACTGAAATCGTTCAAACTGAATCAAATACCGGAGAATCTTCTGATAGAAATCTCATTTCTGAACTAGATATTGACGAACCTGAGTTTGATATTTTTGAGCCTGAAATTCATACACCTACTACAACACATATTCTAGATCCTCCACTTTCACTACCCATGAAACTTATCATTACTCATAGTCTTCCTCTTGGTCTTATTGCCATTGAAGAACTTGTTTCAAATGAAGAGGAAGAACCTCTAGTTTCTACCAGTGAACCTGTAGATATCTCAGAAATTTTATTTTGATCTCTTCACCCTGACCCTTGGTATTTTAAACCCTTGAACTTTTGAGGGCAAGGAATCTTGTTACACGACTCCTTATTCTACCATCCCCAGTTTTGACTAGTGCACAATGATTCCTAGAAGTGTTGTGATAGATACTTCCATGTATTCCACTTCTCCGGAGTCCACATTGTATGGTGGTATTTTACCACCTGATATCACTCTTTCGTAGGAGCTTATTCAGGAGCTTCTTCCTTGAACCCATCTTCAAACATGCCAACTAGTGTAATTAACCCTACCAATGAAGGTTTGGCATCTGAACAAGCCATTAATATGATTTTTGGTAATGTTGGTAATCCACAAGCTAACTCAATAGGTGGTTATTATCCGCGTGGGGGGAAACCATCATATCCTCGACCTGGAGGACAACCTTTTGGTGGACCTTACCTTGTAGCTGGGGGGCAACCCCCCGCTAGAAACTACTTTAACTATGCTCAAATGCCTCAAACTGGTTTTGGTCATCCTGTTATGCCTCAATCTGCATATGGAATGCCTTACCCCAGATTGAATAAAATATCGAACATTTCTCAATAGCCAATTCTTGTTTCTTCTCAAGTGCCTTTGTTCAACTTGGCCAACCTCTTGAACAACCTATGTAGCCACTGCCTTTTGAAGGTATATCTTCTCAAATTCAGCCAATTGTCCAGGCTACCTCATCGACACCTGCCCAACAATCACTTCAGCAACACACCCAAAGTACCCATCAAATCGTAGGGCAGTTTGCTATGGTAGCGTCTATTCAGAACCCAGGTTCAAGTTCACCTAGAATGCCAATTCCAGGAGTATCGCAAATAATTGTCCTGCTTGTTGGCATTATGATGCATGTGTTGTACTTGATGGCAACCCACTTGTAGCATAACAACTCACTTGTATATGGTAACTAGATGAATCTACAGAAGATATATCAGATGTGACAGAATGCATGACAGTGGTGACAAAATTCAGTGCAGTTCAAAGGAATCAGTTCAGAAGTAATGTACAATGGAAACTCTCTTAGATGACAGTTCACAATGTAGCAAGTTAACAACAAAGGATTACAGATAAAACTACAGAGAATGAAGAAAGAGAATGAACAACTTCTCCAAGCTCTTGAAAAACAAGAAAATGAAGTTCTTGAATTAAGGCAACAGATGGAAGAAGGAAGAAAAGCTGAAGAAATCGTGAAGAAATAGTATCTTGAAAAGGAAGAGCAATATCAGGTTGAGGTAAATATACTAAAAGGTAAATTAGAAGGAAAGGATGAGCTCTTATGATTTCAAGATAGTACTAAGATCTTGGATGATATTCTTAGTAGTCAAAGGTCTCCTGCCATCAAAACTGGTCTTGGTTTTCATGAATGTGTTGAAGGTGAATCTAGCTCACAAAGTGATGCAGGAGCATCAAGCACTTAGCCAGCAATGTGACATCTTGGTCACATGTTGTGGCTAGTTAAAAATACATTAGACTTAGAAATAGTTTAAATAATATATTTTATTAAATTTGCTATTTATTTTAGGAGAATTGTTATTTGTTTAATTAAATATGGCATAATAATAGAGTTGGTTTCTTTTCCTGCGTGGAATAGAACCAAAATAGGGATAAATGCTAAATAATAGGGGGGTATTATTTTGTTGAGAAACTCTAGAAGAAATATATTATGAGAAGAATAGTTTCTCATATTTTTATAAATTAGAGAAAGGCTAAAGGTGTGAAGGAGAGAGATTGTGAGTAAGTGTGAGTAGAGAGTGAGACGTTTTTTGCTTGGACGCCTTCGGGCAGTTTGTAAAGGGCCAACAATTCTGAATATTTGGCCAACAAAAGTTTGTAAGTAATTTGTTTTGTTTCAAATTATATATATATACGCTGGTTGATTGTGAAAGTTGTATGTGTATAAATTGAGGTGTCAATCAGTAGAGAGATCAACTGAATTTGTAAGATCGATTTATACTCAATAGCTGGAAGGATTGATGTTAATATGAAAATTGTTAAATCCATGTGGGAGGGTGTGTGTGAGAATCTGGATTATATATTGAAATCGCAGAGGGCAGTTAATGCCTATTCGCCCATGTAGTTCTCTGTTGATTGAAATGTTCAAGCATCCTTTCTGTTCTGGATAAGAGTCGATTTCTATGTACTAACGTAATGTTGTGTTGGCAATGGAAAAACCGATATGTATATATATGTATAGCCATTGAATTATTTGCTGGATCGGTCGATATGAACATTTGGGCGTTGGCGGTGATGATCAGTTATATGTAATACTGAAACTATCAGTGATGCCATCGATACCTCTTTGCCATCAACATTTCAATCATGATTGTGCTTCTACTGTGCGCTGCATATTTTTTTTAATCGAATTTGAATTGATTCACATGTTGTTTGGGTACATTGTGGGCATGGTTGTATTGAGTTATATGAATGGCAGTTCAAAGTGTTTGGTGGGGCGTTTGTTCTTGAACAGAATTGAGCTTTAATTATTTAAGCTGCTAAAACATCTTGATTGAGGCACATATGTTAGTTGTATACATCCTGTCAGTCAAGATAGTGACTCTGGGATTATGAAAAGAGGAAAATGTTGTTAAGAGTAGGAAAGTTCTAATTTTCCTACATCACAAAGTGAGACAAGGAACTCTAATGCAAAATCTGAAATGCTCAATAAGGAAATGAGAAGTCAATCCCATCAACAACCAAGGAAAGAAAGTCTTCAAAGAAAATCTTTTACTCCTAACGATGCAAGTGATAGTCGGTCATTTCCTCAAATGAATAATGTTGAATGTTTTATATGTCATAATCTTGGACATGTTGCAGCGAGATGCGGAAGGAGAATGGTTCAAGACCATCACACAGAAATATCATCAGCTTCTAGGTACGTTAAGGGATATTGTTTTTCTTGCAATATGTTTGGTCACAAAGCCATTGACTACTATAGATTAAATATGAAACATGTAAGATGTCATGCATGTAACGAGTTTGGACATATAGCAAAGGAACGCAAGAGGAAATTTCGGGCATCATACAAAAAGGAGAAAACATCATCACACTCGAAGATATGGAAGAAGAAGGAAGTACAGTAAAAAAAATGTGGCATGGCACAGTGTACAAACATGACAGACTCAGGGAAAGTTGAAAGTATGAAACTTCAATGTTCTAAATCTCATACGCAAGTTTCATGAAGACAAGTCGCGTATATACGTGAGTTCGAAGCTGCACAATTGCGTATATGGGGTTTGAGAAAATGACATTGGGACAGACTCAAAAAAAATTGATTTGATATAATTCAGACAATTATCAGTGATCTTTTTTATCGTAATGATAGATGACTACAGTCTGTGAAGTGTTTTTGATCCTCACAAGTTGTTGATAACTTGATGTATATCTGGTTGATGATGATGCCTTGATACTTCTCACTGATATATGCAATGATCAGATATGACAGTGAACAGGTGAAACAGGTTCAAGGGGAGAACATGCTATGCTTCTAATAAAGCATTGTTGGCATTATGTTTATAAGTCTTTGGTACATAGTCAATGATGACGATGCTTATGTGGCTAAAGTGTTTAAATGATACATCTTGCTATGTATGAGTTACCCATGATGAAATCTCAGATGATACTTGTAATGATTTAGATCAGATTTATGGATGACTTTTTGATGATGTATACAATATATATATGTTGCTTATATGGTGATCTTCACAAGGACAAAGAGAAGTACAAAGCTTGAGTACACAACTTCATTATTTGATGATGAGCCACTTATTTCTTTTATTCTACTGACATCATGCCTCCAAAGATGCATAAAGTTCATATTGTGCAGATATGATGCAGGATTCCTATAGTTCTTGGCTCTCACATGGTTGAGGATTGTTGTTGTTGATGATATCAAGAAATCTTGACAAATGACTATGAGCTCATGGTTTTCTAGATACATATTGCTATCTCTTTGATGGATATACAATATGCTGGATACATGGATGATTACTTAGGTTACATATTGATAAATATTGTTGGTTGGCCAAGAGAATGGTGTTATTGCAGGTCGCTTGAAGACATAGCTATTTGAAGACATGGATATTCGAAAACATGGCTTACCTAGACACATAATGATGATGAGTTCTTACCTTATGATGATAGATTGATACTCACATATGTTGATGCTTATCAGATGTGGGATGTTCCCTAGTGATGATATAATGAAGGCTCTTATGGAAAGATAATGCATAATGGTGTTATGATCATAGATGATGTCTATGGTGTTTTCACATACATATGATATGATGTGAATGATTTTGTGCTACCACTTGGAGATATGGCATATGCTTAATTGATTCATGGAAGGTTATGATAAGGCTCTTTCTACTAAGGAAATGAAACAAGATGAGATCAAAAGGATGAGTTGATATATGTAGACATACTTTGTCACAGGTTGATGATATTTACACTGTCATATTTTGGGAACTAATGATAGACATATACAGATTACAGGTCTAGATGATGTTGATAGATGCTTATGATGCAAATCATACATGGTGTATGATAGTTGCTGATGACTATCATGGTCTTGTTTAGATAATTGGTCTCTGTTATAAATGTCATGTATATCATTCGATGTAAAGGTCATATAAAGACCTATGATGTAATAATTTGTCTCTTGATGAGTCCTTTTTGGTCATATGATGTAATTTGTATCCCCACTTTGCATGGGATGGATGATGTAATTATATTTCTGTCGTAAACATTTGGTATATCCCCACTTGGTTGGGTGAATAAGTCAAATTCAGTATATCCCCACTTGGTTGGGAGATTGATATATGTATGAGTCTTTGGTGATAAGAAGGTCAAAGTCACTTAGTTGAGTTATAGAGTCATGTTATTCTTTTATATTTGCGGACTCTGCATGTGCTCAAGGGAAGCATGGATGATATAGTGCATCTCAGCATATACAAAGGTGGAGTTTAATCAAATAATTTAGCATGTGCTTAGGGGGAGCATGATCAATGTTTATATTCAACTGTTCAAATATGAAAGTCTTTTGTTTGGTCAACCCGTTGCCCTTGATATCAAAGAGGGGGAATATCTTGGTCCGCCCTTTGCCCTTGATGTCAAAGGGGGAGATTATTTTAGTGTTGCTTATTATCTCTAACAATTTCTACAACTTCCAGTAATCAACACCAACATGGTTGCCATCAAGTCCAAAGGGGGAGATTGTTGGCATTATGATGCATGTGTTGTACTTGATGGAAACCCACTTGTAGCAAAACAACTCACTTGTATATGGTAACTAGATGAATCTACAAAAGAGATATCAGATGTGACAGAATGCATGACAGTGGTGACAAAATGCAGGGCAGTTCAAAGGAATCAGTTCGGAAGTAATGTACAATGGCAACTCTCTCAGATGACAGTTCACAGTGCAACAAGTTAACAACAAAGAATTACAGATCAGACTACAGAGAATGAAGAAAGAGAGGTATACGCAGGTTCACCTTGACCAAGCTACGTGTACATGCAGGTTCAGTGAACACAAGTCACGTATATGTACACATGCATTTTCACAGAAGGAAAAGCATGTATATGTTGGAAAACTATGCTTTTGGTCCGTGGTATTTGGTCCATGGTATTTTGATCCATGGTATTGGTCCAAGGTATTTGGTCCGAGGTATTGACCCTAGGTATTTGGTCCGAGGTATTGGTCCTAAGTGGTTTTGGTCCATGGTATTGAGAAAGGCCTAAAACTATATAAGGAGGAGAAGAGCATTAGGCTAATGTGTGCAAGCATTGAATATCTTATGAAGTGTGAGATCTAGTATGCAAGTTATTGGCTTATGGTGTTGTGCTTGATCTGAACCAGGGATGAACCTTATTGGTTGTTGGAGGATAATATCTAATGATGGATCGGGATCTTAAGGTTTGAAATGAATTATCTTTATATGGTTTGATCATGTTTATTCTAGATCTGAATACTGACACATGTGTTGTTCTGTAAATGTTATGATTTGGGTATGACTGAAGTCTGGAATAACTGCAAAATTATGAATTAATATACAGACATATACGTTGGTTGGCTTTGATAAAAGCGCGTATACACGCTAGTTCAACGCATCCAAGTAGTGTATACATTATGTAATATGATATTTGAAGTTACAAGTGGATCTGACTGTTGTTGCAGAATTTTGGGTTCTGCTCTGTGTTCTGGTGACTGCAATTTGATGACAGTATACTGAATGTTCAGATTGAAAGATTATGATTTGCTTCAATGACGATGGGCTTTCAATGATTCAGTTATGGGTGATTCAGAGATTATGATTGAGTTTCAATGATTGGTTAATGCAGATGTATTTGATGGTTGTAGTACAATGGTGATTGATGTTGAGCTTCAATGTTGATAATGGGTCTAGTATGAAAATTAGATGAAATGAGGCCTTCATGAGTATTGTTGTGTACCAGGAGCATCTAGTCTGAAAATTTATGAAACATGGTCCCTGGAGGAAGAGAGAAGGTTGTAGCCTTCTGTAGGTCGGCGCTTACGTACTAGTAGACATATCAACTAGTACAAGAGCTCGGGGGTTGTAGCTCCCTTCCCGTAGAAGCTAGATAAGGAGAGAAGGTAGTAACCTTCTGCAGGTAGAAGCTTGCGTACTGGTATGAGTCTGCACTAGTACAATGTTGTAAACATATTTTCTTATTATTAAAAGAAGACAAAGATGACAGCAACAGGTGGTTTTCACGCACATTGGGTTTCCACCTTAAATCTTGGTGTTCATGTGGGTTGCTTATGTGTGATGGTTCTTTCTGTTATTAACTACACATGGTTACTACTTAATGTTTAATAAAGTACTGGTGCATAGATTAAAGATCAACATATGATGAATTAACTAAATCATTAGTTTGTTGGATATATCTTTGGTGCGCGTCGAACTCGTTAAATGATTATTCTATTAGATTAAGACTTTTTCAATGAAAATTAATCGGTTCGGCAGCCAAATGGTATGTGGAACTACCACACGCTTATTTCAACACATTCAATGCCCTTACTATAGCCTTTTTGACCCATTTTCAGTTACTCGTTCAGTATGATAATGGAACTGAACTTTTGACTTCTTTAAAGCAGTCAACGTCTACCCATATCTCAGATAACATTAACGAATGGAGATGAAGATGTTGCCCAGTCAAAGTTTACATTCCAGACAATATTCTAGCCAAATGGTTTATAAAATCACTTTTACCAGTAATAACTGAAGATGTGGCCAAATGGGGTGTTGCAACTGAAGAGCAGGTAATTGCTTGCGCTCAATATCTTGATCTTGTTTATAGTAAGTCTGGTACTTTATATGAAAATATCTCAGAATTACCCTGATCTACTCCAAATAATCCAGATATTCCAGGATCACATGTTGCAGATGGCATGATTGGTTATGTGAGCTAGAAGGCTAAGAAAAAAAAGAAAAATTCTAAGAATGTTCAAGTTTTGGCTCTATCTGATTCACCTGACGAAGATCCTTCTCCTGAAATTACTTCTAAAATCAACATTATAGATTCATCTACTGGTAAAGGTAAATCATTCAGAAATAAGAAAAAGGGAAAAAGAAAACTAAACAAGACAACCGCTCTAAGGGGAAATCAACCAAGAATGAACCGTCTAATGAAAAGAGGAAACCTTGATATCCTTGCTTGATTTGTGAGGAAGATCATTATACTAAGGATTTCCCTCATCAGGTCGATATCCTTGCTTGATTTGTGAGGAAGATCATTATACTAAGGAGTTCCCTTATCAGTCGAAGTTTCCAAATTCATCAAAAGTTTGCCCACACCCGTTGTTTTGGAGGATCCTTTTCCTCAAGACAGTAAAATGGTCTCTCACGACCAATCCTCCTCATCTCCTTCGGCAGATATCATGATGATGTCTTCTAGAGTTATAGTAGCAATGAGATCCAAAGATTACACATCAAAGAGTCCTGTTGAAAGTGGAGATGACTCTAGTTCATCTAGTCCTTTTGCATCTACTCCTTCGTCTTTTGAACCATTACACATTTAAAAACCAAATCCTGATATTGTTATGAAACCAGCTCAAGAAAAGATAGAAAATATAGATCAACGCCTTCGAATTCAGCCTCTTCGAGGGGGAAACCTCCTTTACATTACATAAATGAACAATTCTTGGATGATACAAATGACAAAACCTCCTTTCTATATATAGGAGTCTAAGGAGTCACAATATAATCCAGCCGACCTAACAATAATAATATAAAGCCACAAAAATAATAATAGAGGGATTCTATGGGGCACAGAAATAACAATATGTGGGTAATAGGGGCACAACAATATAAATAAAGGGTATAACTACCATAGTAATGGGGTAATCACTAGTATTATAGGGACCCAACATGCCCCTCTCCTTCAAAAAAGTGTTGTCCTCAATGCTTGAGTAGTTCTGGATACTTCTGCATAAAATTCTCATCCTCCCATGTGGAATCTTCGGCGGATAAGTTCTTCCACTTGATAAGATACTCTGAAATTGATCGATTTCGTAGCTGTCGAGTTCTTGTTTCTATGACTGCTTCTGGTTCCAATATAATTTTTCCGTCCTCGTCAAGTTCTGGCAATATTGTTTGAACTGGGAGCTTGTCGCCTATAACCTTCTTTAAACATGAAACATGGAAAACTAGGTGCAATCGAGAAGTTGCAGGAAGGTCCAATCTGTATGCCATAGCACCAATCTTTTGCAACACCTTGTATGGACCATAATACTTTGGTGATAATTTATTATCCCTTTTAGCTTGCTTGAGGGACATTTGTTTATACGGTTGTAGTCATAGGAATACCCAATCACCTACATCAAAACTTCTTTCACTGCGATGTTGATCTGCCTGTTGTTTCATTCTATTGTGTGCCAACACAAGGTTATCTTTTAAGAGTTGGAGGACTTGTTGTTGATGTTCGATGTGATGTTCCACTGCCTGAACCTTATAATTTTCTCTTAAATATGATATGATGGACGGTGGTTGATACCCATAAAGTGCCATAAATGGCGTCATTTTTGTTGTTGTATGGAAGGAAGTGTTATACCACCATTCAGCTAGAGGCAACCATTTGACCCATTGTGTCTGTTTATCAGAAACAAAGCAACGAAGATATCCTTCCAAACATTTGTTTACTATGTTAGATTTTAGGCTTCTGTGGAAGTTTTTTGCAGTGGTATGATCCGGATTGTCTACAGTCTTTTGTTCATTGAGTTGACGTTTCAAACCCCAAAGGGGGTCCATCATCAGGACAAATAAGAAAGATAGAAGATGAATGAAAGATTTGCTGAGAGAAGAAGACGAGAACCTGGAAATAAAGATTGAGGATGATAAGATGAGCTATGAGCTAACTAAGTACCAAGACAAGAAAATAATTCTATCCAAAAATTTCCAAAATGGGATCCTGTCACTTACAATAATCTTTGGGTTTCCATGTAGCTTTTGAATTGTTTCCATAAATGCAGTAGAAACTGTACTAGCTTTAAATGGATGTGATAATGCACAAAAGTGTGCATACTTGGTAAGTCTGTCACTACCATCATGATGACACTCTTTCCCTCAGACTTGGGTAAAACTGTGATAAAATCCATTGAAACCTCCTCCCAACGTTGGCTTGGAATGGATAAAGGTTGTAATAGACCCGGTGTCTTAATTGTTTCAACTTTATTTGTTGGCAAAAACCAACATTCTGCCACAAAATTTTGAATATCTGATTTAAGGCCATCCCCAAAAAATTCCTTCTTAACCCTATGGTAAGTTTTTAAAAATCCTGAGTGCCCTCCTAAGGGAGAAGTGTGCAATTCCGTAAGAATCTTTTGTTTTAGCTAGGAATTCTTACAGAGGTATAAGCGATCTTTGTACCATAACGAATCATTTTTCCAGCTAATGTATCAGACGTACTGGAATCTTGTTGTAATTTTCGAATAAGTGCCCACACTTCTTCATCATTCTTCCATTCTTCCCTTGCTTCGTTTATCCAATCTGGGTTGGATAATAGAAATGGCGCACAACAATGCTTCCACATCCTCATCCTTTCTTGAGAGTGATCTGCCACCACATTTTGCTTCCCTTTTTTGTAGATGATTTCAAAGTCATAACCCAACATCTTTGTGACCCACTTGTTGCTCTTCAGAGGATAATCTTTGTTCTAAAAAGTATTTAAGGCTATCATGATCCGTTTTTACCTTGAAGTGTCTTCCCATTAGGTAGGGTCGCCATTTCTTAAGTGCATGGAGTATTGCCAACATTTCCTTCTCATAAATAGCTTTGTGTAAAACTTTCCCTTGATTGGACGACTTTCAAAAGCAATGGGTCTTTCATCTTGCATTAAAACAACACCAATTCCATTTCCTGAAGCATCACATTCCACAATAAAGGTTTTTGTGAAGTCCGGTGTAGCTAAGACCCGTGCTTGGCACATTGCCTCTTTAAGATGTTCAAAGGCCTTTGTTGCTTCCGGAGTCCATGAAAATGCATCTTTCTTCAATAATGTTGTTAGAGGTGCTGCTAT
>APFE031516306.1:65898-95400 GCA_000404065.3 Pinus taeda | reverse complement strand
CGACCTAACAATAATAATATAAAGCCACAAAAATACAATGGAGGGATTCTATGGGGCACAGTAATAACAATATGGGGGCAATAGGGGCACAACAATATTAATAAGGGGTACAACTACCATAGTAATGGGGTAATCACTAGTATTATAGGGACCCAACAGATATGGTAATTCATCCGCCTCCTAAGGGCATTCTTCGTAAGTTAGCCTTTAATCCCCATGCGTGGGCTGCCCAAAATTATAACATCGTCGGAGATTTGGCTATGTTACCTTCGGCCATGTATGCCCTTGAAGTGTTGCAAACTTGTCCAACACAAAGGAAATTATTATTATCAGTGATAGGAGTTGTAGATCCTTAAGACTCCCATTTGATTATTTTTTTATCTCGAGAATCATGTCATGCATCTCCTACATCAACTAGATTTTCAGATACCAGTTTACATCAAAAATCGACGAGTTTTTCGAACAGTGATTGACGAAGGAGCGTCAACATGCATTATGTCCATTTCCTATTGAAAAGCTTTAGGTTCTCCAACAATCAATCAATCTCCCATGACTTTGAAAGCCTTCGATGGAAGAGTTTTTCGTATGTGTGGACTTTTAAATGATTTTCCAATAAAGTTAGAAGGAAAAACAGTTGCAATAAACATTGAGGTTGTTGATGCTCAACTTGATTACAACCTTTTTCTTGGCTGGAGTTTGACTTATGCCATGGCGACAGTAGTCTCGTCATATTTTAGGATGATTATGTTTCTTCACAAAGGAATAATTGTGAAAGTAGATCAATTATTCTACTATACCTCTGACCCTAATTCTACCAGTAGTCTCCCATTTGTTGGAAAATCAACCACTCCATATGAAGTGGTTGGTGTTGGCCTGTTAAAAGACTAACCTTTGATGGGAAATTTCGCATTCCCTCCACTTGTTCTTCTTCATTTTGAAGCATAGATCAACATGATTACATCAAGTACTTTCGAAATGGGATATCCATGGAAAGTACTGTCAGAATGATAAATGATATTATATGGTGATGAAATGCCTCGTAGTCATTTTGAATTAGCCTATGAGGCCATTCAATATTTTTCAAACCCATCAACATATGATGATGATCAAATGAATATGATCATTGATGAATATTCTCATTTATCACACTTGGAACCAATCTCTATGCCTGATCCTTTTAACAAATATTTTTTAACTGATGAAGGGATTATGGAGGTTATGACCTTGGATGAAATGCCATGGTACTATACTCATCATTGTTCAACTTTATTAACCTCTTTGGATAAAATTGAGAATAATTTTTCATCATTATTTTCATCTGAGGCCCTTAGTAATCCTCAAAATCCAATATCTACCGTTTCTTCTAGTTCTAAACAGAATTTAGGGAACATATCGGCAACAATACCTATCAATATCTCAGTAAAACCGAGAATAATTGAAAATATTCATATAGGAGCCTCTTGTTCGTTACAAGGGATTTCCACTTACAAAGCCCTATTTCAGGAATTCTGTGACATTTTTGCTTGGTCCTACGAAGAGATGCCAGGAATCGACCCTAGCATTGTTGTACACGAAATTAAAACATATACGGATGCTAAGCCAATCAAAAAAGGATTACGTCCTATACATCCGCAAAAAGTTGCTACTATCAAAACTAAGGTTGAGAAATTGTTGAAACCAAGATTCATTTACCCTGTTCCTTTAGCCGATTGGGTATCAAATATTGTGCCTGTTAATAAAAAGCAAGGAACCATTCGAGTGTGTGTTGATTACCAAGATATAAATAATTCTTGTCCCAAGGACAATTATCCAACTCCATACATTGACCAAATTGTCGACGACTGTGCCAGAAATGAATTTTTTCCTTTATGGATGGATTTTCTGGCTACAATCATATAAACATACTCCCTACCAATCTATAAAACCGCATTTATATGCACATGGGGGACTTTTGCTTATCGCAAAATCCCATTTGGCCTAAAAAATGTTAGTGCAACTTTCAATGAGCAATGTATTATGTATTCCACGATATCAAGAATATTGTTCAACCTTATTTAGATGACCTCCTAGCTCAGTCCATGAGACGGCAGGATCACCCAATGCACTTAAAAACGATTTTCATTAGGTGTAGGCATTACAATATTTGTTTGAATCAACACAAATGTGTTTTTGTGCAATCTGGTCACCTTCTAGGATTCATGATTTCGAAGGAAGGCATTCATGTCAATCCTCTCAAGGTAGAAGCAATTTTGAATTTACCTACTCCTTCTAGCTTGACCCAACTCCAATTTTTTCAAGGGAGAGAAAACTTTTTGTGTAGATTCATCCACAATTATGCTGAACTAACATAGGGTTTTACTTGACTTTTGAAAAAGGGTATTCCATTTTTTTGGGATGAGATTGTTGATAAAGCTTTTGATGCGTTAAAGCATGCACTAACTAATGCACCTTTACTACATCCACCCGATTATCATTGAGACAACTTTTTGTACTTAGCTGCATCTGATGCCACCATTGGCATGGTGTTAGTCCAGGAGGATGATTTTGACAACGAACATGTGATTTACTATCTAAGTAGGAGTCTCACTAAAACTAAGATTAAATATGTACATGTGGAGAAGCTAGCCTTGGCAGTTGTGCAAGTTGTTCAACTATTTCGTCACTATATACTTCTCCAAAAAACGACTGTCATTTCAGATTGCAACTCTATGATGTATATTCTCACGAAGAAACTTGATCCATAAATGAAAAAAGGTATTATAGACTATGTGTGAATTCGCTTATGTTACTCAATGCAATGGATCGAAAAGATTGTGAATAACATAAACAATTAAACCATTTGAAAACATATTCAAACACATCAGCACAATATAATTTAATAAAGGAGTTCACTAGACTTCCTAGCTACATCTCCATGTCCTTTCGCTTCTAGTGTTGACCTCTTTATTTTGTCTTCAAAAATGTTGTTACATGCATGAGCTCAAAACATAGTCTCAAATGAGAAAATGGACATCACCACCGCATCCAACTCGAAATTTCAGGACAAATGAGTAGAAACTCGACCATATTTGGCCACAATGACTTCTAGACCCCCTGGAAAGTCAAAAACCACCTCTGCTTGTAGCAAAACCACTTCTCCGCTACACAAAACCGCCTCTGCCTGTGAAATACCACCTTTGGAACTGAAATCCGCTTTGGAATCCATGTTGGTGGTTTCGGCCTAGTTCGGCACCTGCATAAACATATAAAAGTTTTGGGTGGCTTCAATAATAAGCTACACCATATGGCAAGTTGGCTAGCAGACTTATGTGAAAGCACTGTTATATAATGATTTTTGGAAGGTCGGCAGTTCAAACCTCGGCCCCACCCTTCCGCCTTACTCCTTGTTATGTATTAATGTTTATCTGATATATATATCATATGTGATATATATGGCGCGAAGCATGTGGGATATAATTTGTTTGATATGATATGGTTTCGACTATGGTATAATTCGGTAGTTAGTTTGGCATTAACAGTTAAGGGACCGACAAAAACTTATTTGATGAGCAGATTCTAGCAAAAAATTAGGAATCCGGGAGGTCAGGGCTTCGATCCTTCCTGACCACCAACATTTTGGGATTTGCATGCCAATATTGGGCAAATCTAGGCTGCCACGTGTCAACACCAGATTGGCCCATGTGAACCAATCACAAACTGCCACATCACCTTCCTTGCTGACATCATCAAAACCATGTGGCGCATTCCTAGGATGACACATGTCTTGTTGATGTAAGCATTGACTATTGACCATTGACTAGTTTGACTTTGACTTTCTTTGACTTTGACATTTTGACCTTTTTGTCCTAGTTTGCCTTGAAACTTTGTCTGGCCTTATCTTCTTCATCTGAACTCAGATTTTTGCGCCATTCACACCATTGGAATCATCTCATCGAGCACTTCAACTTGATTCCACTTTTAACTGAATTTGAAGACTTTGATCTAGAGGCAAAACTAAATCCATTTTGGATCACTCCTCCCCTCTGGAAGCTTTTGGACGACCAAAAGTTAGTTTTAGTTATCGAGTAAGTGAGGCTAAAGTTCCCTCACTTTTCCAATATCTATCCATCATGCCTTACTTGGATTTGTACCTTTGAGTCCAACTCCAAGATACTCAACATTTCCCCGTCGTAAAGTTCTTATCCTCCAGTCAAGAACTGTGTACTCCTGTAGCTCATTGAGATACTTGGGAAAAATATTTTCAATGGAAGGTAGCTGACCTTACTCTTAGGGATCTTCAATCAATGAAGGTTTGTACAATCTCAAGTTTTCAACATTTACGAAGGAATAGATCTGCATATAAACTGGTAGATCTAGGCGGAAATCATTTTCACCAATTTTATCAAGTATTTTGAAAGGACCATATATAATTGGTTTCAACTTTTTACCTTCCCCTTG
The DNA here is from genome assembly GCA_000404065.3 of Pinus taeda. Classification (NCBI taxonomy): domain Eukaryota; kingdom Viridiplantae; phylum Streptophyta; class Pinopsida; order Pinales; family Pinaceae; genus Pinus; species Pinus taeda. The sequence continues at coordinate 90,963 of APFE031516306.1, read as the reverse complement.
CAGTCTTTCTTTGCTGATGTACAACCAGACTTGATCACCAACTTGAAAACTATGCTCAACTCGATGCTTGTCATGCCGCGTTTTATACTTTACTTGGCTTCTTTCCAACTATTCCTGTACTACCTGGTGAATTTCATGTATTTGTTCAATGAACTTTGTTGCTTTGTCCACATCACTATGTCCATCAACTGTTATATCTTTACCAAAAACAAAATCCAAGGGAGACTTTGGTGTAAAACCAAAACAAGTCTCAAAAGGAGATATCTGAGTAGAAGAATGTTTTGCATGGTTGTAAGTATGATGCACATAACACAAATGTTCATCCCAAAGTTTGGGATGCTTTTTGCAATATCCTCAAAGTAATTGTATCACTGTCCTGTTGACCACTTCTTTTTGACCATCTATTTGTGGATGAAATGCCATGCTCTTCTTTAACCTTGTGTCCATTAACTCCCATAGACTAGACCAAAATTTCCCGACAAATCGAGAATCTCGATCCGATACAATAGAAGTGGGTAACCCAAAATGAACCCATACATTTTGAAAGAACAACTTTGCAGTTTATTCAGCTGTGACTTGTTTATTACATGGTGTCAAAATACACATTTTACTGAACCTATCCACAACTACATACAAATAATCATGATCCTTTCTAGACTTTGGCAATCCCCTAACAAAATCCATGGAAACACTTTCCCAAGGATAAGAAGGAATTGGAAGTGGAGTATACAAGCCTAATTTTCTATTATTTGGTTTGCTTGTAGCACACATAGTACATCCTTTAATATATCTAGAAACTGTCTCATTCATTCGTGGCTAATAGCAAAATCTTGTAAATGTGAAACTGTTTTACTTACACCAAAATGAACTGATATGAGAGAAGTATGTGCTTCTTGAATTATGCTAACTCTTTCAATTTGTGGAATGCATAACTTTCCCAAATGATATAAGAGTTTGTCCTTTATGTAGTCATCCAATTCTTCTACTTTCTTGCCATGACTTAAAGTTGCATACACATCCTTAAAATCTATGTCTTGAGCATATTGTTTTATGTAACTTTCATGATTTACCAAATTATGCTCAAGTATTGTGGATGCATTTATGATTGGTCTTGATAACATATCTGCAACCTTATTATGTATGCCCTTATTATATATGATAACAAGATGAAATTGTTGTAGGAAACCCATCCACCTGTAATGTCTTGATTGTTGCAATTTAGTTTGTGAGTGTAAGTATTGTAGTGGTTGATGATCTGTGTGTATGTTTGTTTCTTTACCCATTATGTAATGTTTCCACTTTTTAACACTTTGAAATAATGAATATAATTCCTTATCATATGTAGGATAGTTAACTACTATTGATGTAAATGTCTCAGAATGAAAGTATATAGGCTTTCCGTGCTGCATCAACACTGCCCCCATGGCATATTCATTTGCATCTATCTCAATCTCGAATGGATGTTGAAGATCTAGTAGTGCTAGTACTGGCGCTGTACTGATCCTTTCTTTTAATGTGTTGAAGGCTTTCTGTTGTTTGCCTCCCCACTGAAACACCTGTTTCACACTTGTCAAAGTCTGTAAAGGAGTTGCAATTAAAGAAAGTTAGCAATAAACTTTCTCCAATATTGTGCTACCCCTAAGAAACTTCTAAATTCTGTAGCAGTATAGGGCTTAAGACAATTTACAATGACTTCGACCTTAGAGGGATCTATCTTCAATTCACCAACCCCTACAATATAACTCAAATAATTTAAATATGTTCTACCAAATTCACATTTTGATAGTTTTACATAGAGATTTTCTCTTTTCAAAACATCTAAAATCTGCTTTACATGCTTAACATGTTCATCCCATGTTTTACTGAAAACAAGAATATCATCTAAATAGACTATTACAAAATCATCAATGAATGGTATAAATACAACATTCATGACTCGCATGAATGTAGCTGGAGCGTTAGTTAAGCCAAAAGGCATAACCATCCATTCATAGAGTCCTTGCTTCGTTTTGAAAGTAGTCTTCCATACATCCTATTCTGCAACTTTGATTTGATGGTGGCCGCTTCACAAGTCCAATTTAGAGAAGTAAACTACATCTTTTAATTGATCTAATGAATTATCAATACGAGGAAGAGGATAACGATTCTTTATTGTGATTTTATTCAATGCTCTAAAATCAATGCACATTCGCCACAAACCGTCTTTCTTTCGCACTAACACAATAGGTGATCCGCACGATGCTGTGCTTGGTCAAATAAACCCTTGCTAGAGCAACTCCTGTACCTACTTCCTTATCTCTGCATTCTCTAGAGCTAATAACCTATACATTCCAATGTTAGGTAGTGGAGCATCTTGCTACAAATAAATCTCATGTTCTATCTCTCGCTTGGGTGGAAGCCCTTTAGGCTCTTGAAATAGAATATCATAATCGGAAACAACTTTAACTAGATCTGCTTTCTGTTTAGGATAACAACCTTGGAATGCATTGGATTTATCAATATCCTTTGCTTTTACAATCATGAGTAAAAATTGTTTACTTGAATTTACAGTTCTTTTCATCTGTCCAGAATTTATGAGAGAGAAGTTATCTTTGAGTTTATTATCCCTTACAATATATTCAATTCCATCGTTAGTGATTTGATACTTATTTTTAGTTTGATAGAAGATAGCATTTCTATCGTACAAGTATGGATTCCAAACACAATTCCACATATGTCCAATGGCACTATGTCTAACTCAACCTCATCTACAAACTTTGATCCAATAGCAAAATGAAGTTTACATTGTTTCCAAACTTGTAGCTTAGTTTTATCACACACCCAACCTAATGGATATGGCTTTTTATGAGGTTTTGCTTCTAGACCCAACTTCTTTACAATTGCTTCAGAAATCAAATTAACTTGTGACCCACTATCAAATAAAGTATCAATTTTAGCATACTTGGAAATGACTCTTATGTGAAATAACTCATTTCTTTTCCTCTCATCATTATCATTATCAACAGAATTTGAAGAAGTACTCGTAGATGCTTTAGAATCTTTAACTTTTATACCTATAGATGTAACCGTTGTCTCGTCACCTAAATCTGATCCCAAGTCCTTTTGAATAGCAGTAGCATTCTTTCGCTCTTTACCTCCAAACTTCTTAGGCTTCAATTATGGATGCAAAGACCAACAGTGTGCCTCGTCGTGTCCTTCCTTCTTACAATGAGTGTATGAAGGTTTATCCTTCTTCACAGTGTTTGCTTTCTTCTCTTTCCACTTGAGTTTCTTCTTGCCTTTATTCTTGCCTTCAATAGGTTTGGATGATTTCCCAACATCCAAGGTTACATTTTTACCTCTAGCTTCTAGATGAGTTGCTTGAACAGATACATCATCCAAGCTAGTTGGATTAAACATAAGTATGGTATGCCTCAAATAACTATGAATATCACCTATGTATTTCAACAATGTTTCTCGTGAGTCCAATGAAATGCCTAGTGTTAAATCTCTCTTATGGAATTCCCGAGTATAACTTTGAACACTTAGACCTTTTAATTAATGTAGTGTTTGCCAACTCATCATTGCTTGTTGCATATAAGCAAATGGATAAAATTGCTTTTTAATAGCATAAACAATTTCATTCCAAGTTGAAATGATTTTACCATGCTTTTGGAGATCTACTTGTGTCTTGCCTTCCCACCATACAAGTGCGGTTCCTCCAAGTCGAAGGCTAGCAAGCTGGATCTTCTTCCTTTCTCATTCAACTTTCTACACCCTGCAATATACATCAATTTTCCTTATCCAATTATCAATCTTTTCAGCATTAAGTTCTCCATCATAAATTGACAAATAAAATTTTACATCGAATTTGATCAAAGAGGCTTTCCTTTTCTTCTTCTTAGAAGAACTAGTTTTATGAGAAGAAGACGATGATGATGATGACAATGATGATGATGGAGGAGATGGAGGAGGCTTTTCTCCCTTTCCTTTATCTTCTCTATCTGGAGGTGTAAAAAGAAAAGGTTCCTCTGCTCCTTTGTCTGGTTTAGGTGATGAAGTGCCTTCACCTTTAACCTTTTTAAACTCATTATACATCTCTTCCACCATGGCACGTATCGTCATGAAACTATCCAAGAATTGGGATTCTGACCCAAGTGGGTTTTCTTCCGCCATTCTTCTTCGTGAAAAGACCCTTCCAATTTCTGGATTCACCTCAACAAGCTCTCCTTCACCTTGTTTGAGCCTCAACCTAGTAAGCATCCAAATATTCACACAACTTGTCAAACCTTAAAAACCTTGAGCTCTGATACCACTTGATCCATAAATGAAAAAAAGTATTATAGACTATGTGTGAATTCGCTTATGTTACTTAATGCAATGGATCGAAAAGATTTTGAATAACATAAACAATTAAACCATTTGAAAACATATTCAAACACATCAACACAACAAAATTTAATACAGGAGTTCGTCAGACATCCTGGCTAAGTCTCCTGGTCATTTCGCTTCCAGTGTTGACCTCTTTATTTTGTCTTAAAAAATGTTGTTACAGGCATGAGCTCAAAAACAGAGTCTCAGATGAGAAAATGGACGTCGCCATTGCGTCCAACTCAAAATTTCGAGTCAAATGAGTATAAACTTGACCATATTTGGCCACAATGACTTCTAGACCCCCTGGAAAGTCAAAAACCACCTCTGCCTGTAGCAAAACCACTTCTCTACTGCATAAAACCTCCTCTACCTGTGAAATACCTCTGCAACTGAAATCTGCCTTGGAATCTATGCTGGTGGTCTTGGCCTAGTTCGGCACCTGCATAAATGATGCAGGAGCATCCGAACACCCTTAATCAAAAGTCAAAGTCAAAGCTATGGAGGAGGAGATGTGAACAATCATGTAAACTGGAAGCAATTTTCTGTTGAAAACGAGCTAATTTGATGGAATTGATAAGTCTTTAGAAGACTTGAATTAATGTAATTATCGGCCATGTATGTGTGTTGAGAGATTTAGGTGATTTGTGAGAGGAAATCGTGGATCTGAGATAATCCACACTTATGTAATTTCCTATATAAAGAGAGTCTGTATTGTGAGATAGGGAGAGCATAGACAAAAAGTGAGAATACAATGTAGTCGAAGGAGAATTTGTGTCTAAGGCTGAAATGCCTTAGTATGTAGTCAAATTATGTATATAATAGAAATATACGTGTTATGTGGACTTTCGTGTATATGTGTATGTTTGACCTATAGTTCAGATCTATTTGTTGGAAGAGTTAAATTTCATGTGACAGGTTACTGATCGACCATCGACCAGTATAAGGATTGATGGTGATCCAACGATAAAACGAGTTAACTATTGTATATGTCTGTGAGGGCTTAAAAAAAGAGTGGCAGAGTTAATTTGTGTTATAATACAAATTCCATCATAAGCGAACAAGCACAGAGGAAGCCGTCATATCGTTTATATCAACAGATATTAATGATAGAAGAAGAATGGCGGAGGAATAGATCTAGATCGTCAGATTGACAGATCTGTTAGATCACTGATGATCAACAATTGCGGGGGTAGGAGTGTACGGATTTCTTGATCGTGGTTGAAGTCTCGCACTTGCTCCTAGCCGTCGATCTCATTTTCAAACTTTTAGGTCACAGTCAATTGCGGGGGTTAAGCTGTTTTTAATCCGTGTGCTAGTTGAAGACCCGTAGGTCGTAGATTGACGACCTCTGTATCCAACGGATATCGGGTCATAAAGTGATTGGACGCTAATTTCAAAACGGGACCCAAACATTTATAGATTAAGGATTTATATTCCTTTCGGCTCCGTAAGGGCAGGTAATTCTCGTGCAAGTTCCTCACTCGATATCGTTGTTAATCGTTGGATCAAGTGTTCTGTGATCAATGGTGGGGGATCGCCAATTAGTTTCGCATCACAATATTTCATGAGTGGATGAACCTTGGCCTTAAGAAAATGTGATTTGTGATGTGCGATGCTCGGGTGTATCATCAATCGTCAGATATGAAGGGTGAGATCAACGGTGGAGATTGACGCTGATAAGGCTTGGGCCTGAGCAGAACCGAGAAGTTTATGGATGTGGTTTTATTCTATTTGGGTTCCGGTCTTGTGCGTTTGGAGTGGGACCGACATTCATTGTGGATTATGTGTTAGTCGCTATTTGGTGATTGGTCGGGTTTTTATTAAAACCCACCAATGTAAATGCTTCCAATTTGTATAGGTAGGCCATAACCCACATGTTCACGTAAGGATTTATGAAATGAAAGGAAATTGCCTCATCACCAATTTTCCTTTTCATCAAGTGGTAACAGAGTAGGGAAAATATTTCCTGCGAGAAGGAGTTGTGAACAAAAGAAGGAGGTACAGTTATGTGAAGATTGGTGAGTTTGTGATCTTTATGTTGTTATGTAGGGTAGTAGCATAAGAAGGTGAGAAAAATTGCAACAGCCTAGAGCATGGAGTGCTCATATGGTTCCACAAAAGAGAGAACCAAAGAGATGCCAAAAGACTAAGCCAGGAGAGAAGCTTGGTGAGGTATCATGTAGCAGAGAAGATTGCTACCTCAGAGGATTTGTTGCAGCTCACAGAAAGATCATGAAGGCAGTTCCATTAAGGAAGTGGGTAGAAGTGCTATGGGATTAGGGAGAAGCAAATGATAAGGAGGTCATAAATTTTTGTGCCTCGGGAGTCTCATGCAGGAGAATCTGAGCACCCTTAATCAAAATTCAAAGTCAAAGCTATGGAGGAGGAGACGCGGACAATCATGTAAACCAGGAGCAATTTTTTGTTAAAAACGAGCTAATTTGATGGACTTTATAAGTCTTTATAAGACTTGAATTAATGTAATTATTTGCCATGTATGTGTGTTGAGATATTTAGGCGATTTGTGAGAGGAAATCGTGGATCTGAGATGATCCATGCTTATGTAATTTCCTATATAAAGAGAGTCCGTATTGTGAGATAGGGAGAGCATAGACAAAGAGTGAGAATATAATGTAGTCGAAGGAGAATTTGTGCCTAAGGCTGAAATGTCTTAGTCTGTAATCGAATTATGTTTATAATATAAATATATGTGTTATGTGGTCTTTTGTGTATATGTGTATGTTTGAACTATAGTTCAGATGTATGTGTTGGAAGAGTTAAATTTCGTGTGACAGGTTATTGATCGACCATTGATCACTATAAGGATCAATGGCGATCCAAAGATAAAACGAGTTAACTGTTGTATATGTGTGTGAGGACTTAAATAGAGAGAGGCAAAGTTAATTTGTGTTATAACGCAAATTCCATCATAAGCGAACAAGCGCTAAGGAAGCCGTCAGATCTTTTGGATTGACAGATATTAATGGCGGAAGAAGAATGGTGGAGGAATAGATCTGGATCGTCAGATTCACAGATCTATTAGATCGATGGTGATCAACAACTACGGGGGTAGGAGTGTATTGGTTTCTTTATCGTGGTTGATGTCCCACACTTGCTCCTAGCCGTCGATCTCATTTTCGAACTTTTAGGTCACAGTCAACTGCAAGGGTTAAGCTATTTTTAATGCGTGTGCTATTTGAAGACCCACAGGACGTAGATTGATGGCCTCTTATATCCAACAGATATCGGGTCATAAAGTGATCGAACGCTAATTTCAAAATTGGACCCGAACATTTATAGATCAAGAATTTATATTCCTTATCGGCTTCGTAAGGGCGCGTAATCCTCGTGCAAGTGCCTCACCCGATATTGCTCTTAACCGTTGGATCAAGTGTGCTTTGATCAACGATGGGGGATAGATGATTAGTTTCGCATTGCAATATTTCATGAGTGGATGAACCTTGGCCTTAAGAAAATGTGATTTGCGATGTGCGATGCTTCGGTGTATCATCAACCGTCGGATTGAAGGGTGAGATCAATGGAAGAGATTGAAGCTGATAAGGCTTGGGCCTGAGCGGACCTGAGAAGTTTATGGACATGCTTTTATTTTATTTGGGTTCTAGTATTGTGCGTTCGAAGTGGGACCAATGTTCGTTGGTGGATTATGTGTTAGTAGTTGTTTGGTGATTGGTCGAGTTTTTGTTAAAACCCACCAATGTAAACGCTTTCGATTTGTATAGGTGGGCCATAACCCACAGGTTCACCTAAGGATTTATGAAATGAAAGGGAAACTGCTTCACCGCAGTTTTCCTTTTCATCAATAAACATATAAAAGTTTTGGGTGGCTTGAATAACAAGCTCCACCATATGGCAAGTTGGCTAGCGGACTTATGTGAAAGCGCTGTTATATAATGGTTTTTAGAAGGTCGACGGTTCAAACCTCCGGCCGACCCTTCCGCCTTACTCCTTGTTATGCATTAATGTTTATATGATATATATATCATATGTGCTATATATGGGGTGGAGCATGTGGGATATAGTTTGTTTGATATGATATGGTTGGATTCTATATGGTTTCGACTATGGTATAATCCAACGGTTAGTTTGGCATTAACAGTTAAGGGACTGGCAGTTTGGGGTTGACCTTGACTATCCAGCCCCTTTTTTCAGTGGATCCAACCTGAAGACGTAAATACCATATCTTTGCCAATACAAACAAGCGATGTTGTAGCTCATCTAGTGAACTTAGGAATCCGGGAGGTTAGGGGTTCGATCCTCCCTGACCCCCAACATTTTGGGATTCGCATGCCAATATTGGGCAAATCTGGGCTGCCACGTGTCAGCGGATTGGCCCATGTGAACCAATCACAAACTACCATGTCACCTTCCTTGATGACGTCATCAAAACCATGTGGCGCATTCTCGGGATGAGATGTGTCCTGCTGACATAAGAGTTGACAGTTGACCAGTTTGACTTTGGCTTTTTTACCTTTTTGCCCTAGTTTGCCTTGAAACTTTGGCTGGCCTTAACTTCTTCATCCGAACTTGGAATTTTGTGGTGTTCGTGCCGTTGGAATTGTCTCGTTGAGCACTTCGACTTGATCCCACTTTCAACTAAATTTGAAGACTTTGATCTAGAGGCAAAACTGAATCCATTTTGGATCAAACTGCTAGTGGGAAATACTCAAAGTGGATAATCATTTTACAAGATTTTGATCTGGAATTTGAAAAATCCAAATCAAAGAAATCCTTGGTTTTCGCCAAATTATTGTGTGACTTCCCCCACACTGATATAGAAATTGTAGCATAAGATTCTTTTCCTGACGAATCTCTCTTTATTATTAGTGTGTCTGATTCGTGGTATGGAGACATCATTATATATCTCCAAACACAAACTTTTAGGTGTGAGTTATCCAAAACTCATTGTTGGAAAATCTGATACCAATCCCAACAATACAACATTATTGGTGACACTCTTTATCGTCGTGGTGCCGATTTTGTATTCCAACATTGTTTAACTCTTGAAGAAGCCGAAAAAACTTTGAATGATTGCCACTCTGGAGCATGTGGTAGTCACATGTATGGGTATGCTATTGTCCAAAGATATTACGTGATAGATATTTTTGGTAGTCAATGTTTAAATATTGCATCACTACAGTCCGAAAATGCCATAATTTCCAAATTTATGATCGCAAAATGCGAGCACCTCCCTCTCCTCTTCACCCAATCGTAGCTGTTAGTCCTTTTGCTAAATGGGAATCGTTCGTCACTTGTAACCCTCACTCAGCCGGGGGGCATGGATATATCATCCTTGTAGTAAATTACTTTACAAAATAGGTTGAGGTGATGCCTACATATAGAGACAATGGTGAAACTGCAACTATTTTCATTTTCAATCATGTGATTGCTCGATTCAGTGTCCCACAAGCTATTGTCACAGAACATGGTAGTCATTTTTGCAACTTTATGATGGTCAAATTGTCCACGCAACTTGGCCTTCGCCATGATAACTATACTCCGTATTATCCACAAGTTAATGGTTAGGTCGAAGCTATCAATAAAGTTTTAACCAATATGATTAAACTGATAGTTGGTATCCATAAAGGAAATTGGCACTATATACTCTTTTCAGCACTGTGGGCTTGCCACACTACTGTAAAAACATCGAACGATTTACCCCTTTTCAACTTGTTTATGGTTTGGAAGCCGTATTACCTATTGAATTTGAAATTCCATATCTTAAATTAGCTATCGAATTATTACCTGCTACCTCTACAGAAAACCAACGTTTTATACACTTAACCCATCTAGATGAAAATTGCCATAATGCCGTATTGGCTAGCGAAGCTCACCAGAAACATGTCAAAGCCCAATATGATCACAACGTTAATCCTCGTACATATTCAGAAGGTGACCTAGTCTTGGTATATGATCAATCTCATGACAAGCTAGGTGCAAGAAAATTCGAGCCCATGTGGCATGGCCCTTACATCATAAAACACGTATTAGCTAAAGGTGCCTATGAGATGATTGATTACGATGGTGTTCCTTTGGGAAATCCCAGAAATGGTCATTACCTAAAGAAATATTTTGCATAAATTTTTGGTGAAGATTTGTACATTATTTACCATTTTTAGGTATGTGTGGCAAATTACTGTTTTTTATTACTTCTTCTGCTTATCTCGTTTTTACACTTGATTTGCAGATGTCGACATTTTATTCGACTTATATTGGCTTTGCTGATGGCGCTATTCTTAGTACTTGGAATTTATCTTTAGCATCCTCGGTTATCTATTCACCCAGTAACGAGCTAGTTTCATTCATGGGATATGTGTTAGTCAAACAATGAACAATATAACAAAATATAGCACAATCATTGAGCTATTGGCTGATGCCATTACATTTGGTATTCAACATTTGATCGTTAGGTTAGATTCACAACTCGTAGTATTACATTTAAACGGTGTCTATTCAGTAAGAAGTCCAACCATGTTAAGGATGTTTTTATGAGTTCCTCTCTTGGAAAAACGATTTAGTTATATTGAATATCAACACATTTTGATATATTTAAACACATTGACAGATGCATTGGTGAATCATGTATTAAATAGACATTTGCAACATTTGTAAATTAAAAACAATATTCATTCATTCATTGTTCACTATAAACATAGATAGAAGTAGTAGATTTTTCATTAAAATAGAATTTGGGTGTTTACAAAATATGTCATCCGATCTCATAAGGCCCATGGCCTTTTATTTTCCGAATAGTACTGAATCCAAAAGGTAAAAAATGGTCCTATAAACTAGAACAGTTAGGCATGGTGATGCTCATGATAACACACGATAGCATGACCAACTCGACGCAACAAACGTCTAAGCGGCCCAGGAACCCCAACTACATGCCTTTGATAGGCACGTGGAATGTCATCATATCCATTCTCTGGGATGTTGGCAGTCAACCTCTCAAGGTTGTGCTCTAACTTTGTCATGATGTCATCCACCTCTAGGTTCATTGCCACAACAACTATAGGATTCTCGTCTCATCTATCGTACCGTCTCATCTTGGTTGGTCGGGTTGGACCGATATTTGCACGTACATTTCAGACAATTAGCCTATGAAGAAAAAAACAATTAAAAATTAAAAAAACTTTGAAAATATGTCAGAAATGAAAAAATCTTACCTAGATCATCCCACTGAGCCCTGACTGGAAGTGGGATATCAGGGTCACCTCTATAATCTATCCCAATGTATGGGAAGTCCTCAATCAGAACAATATTCTCACTCAGCCATTCAAAAAACTTTGTCGTATAACTCACTATAGGACCGTCACCGCCGTGGCGTGCCATCAGTGCAACCCAAATCATCAAGTGTGGATCCCTCGAACCCCCCTCGTCTGCCCGAATCTATTGTGGACAAAGAATATGAACCCTTTCTAGGGCAAAAGCAACTAGAATGGCACCATAACCGAAATTTTTTAGTTTACGATTCTTGCACCTAGTCATCTTCCCCTTCATATTTAGCACTATTGCCTCACACCAGTTGTATACCGTGGACTCCCAACATTCCATGTTCATCTGCATCTGTGCTCGGGTGGCTAGATGGAGGGAAGCACTGCCACACAATTTGCTAATAGTGAAAGGAATGGTCCTCAAGGGTAAAAGTTCGATGGATTGAATGTCAATCCATCCATCTTTGGGTGGTGCAACCCTGCAAAAGTGTCGCATGTATCCATCAGTAGTGTATCCCCCTACTCTTGATCCAAAAAGTGAAAGATCGACTCCCCAATGAGATAACCCAGTCAGGAAATATATGTCATCGACATCAATGGTGAGGCGATAATCAACAATCACGAAACATTGTTCCGGATATTCCAGGTCCTCACCAACCATATCATCAGATCTAATTGGGATTTCATGCTAGGGATTAGCCAGTATTTCAGGAGGCTAAAATTCCTAAGAGCCTGAAAGTGGTCTGATCTACCAAAGTAGCCACATCATTGGCTTCATTCTCTCTCTCCCTCCATTCCATTTTTGAGTAAGAAAAATGACCTGAAATGACCATTTTAAATCGGTTAAAGTATTTCTTAAAATACATTTCATGCTTTTGGAGGTCCAAAGTTTGTTTTTAAAATAGCCCACGGTGCCTGCGCGACTATCCTTTTATGGACAGGGCGCAGCTGCGCGGAAATTTCAAGCAGAATTTCGCGCAGGCCGAGAATTTCCGTATGGAAAATTTTATCGTCCTGGAAGTTTTACGGTAAAAAATCCTCTCTCTACTCTGAATTGGTGAAAATAAATTACTTTTTCCCACTCTTATAAGTTTTTGGAGCTTTAAATATATATCTATATCTATATCTATATATATATGTGTGTGTGTGTGTGATATACATATACACACAACACACACCACACACACACACACACACACACACCACACACATAATATATATATTTTGAATATTTTTAAGAGGGAAAACATTTGTTGAGCAGTTATAGACGAGTTATTGAGTTTGAATGTGCAGGATCGTTTACGGAGTCAAGATAAATCATTTTTGACATTTCAACAGACTTTTATCGCTTTTTATGCTCTTTAAAAATTACAAAAAGCGAAAAATCATGAAGTCTTCTTTTAAGCCCTTTTCAGACTTTTTCAAAACCAAAAATATTGCCGAGTACTTGCTTTTTCAAACTCGTAAAAGTAAATGAACAACTGTCCACTCAGTATAAGTTTACCCCTTTTACGGGCTGAGCCATGACTATTTACGAAAAAGGTATATGTTGATCGAACATGGTCAATAGAGTTCACTTTTGTATTAGTTTATCCCTTTTCGGACCTGAGAGACTAAACTAATGAAAAGGAACATGATGGAGTCTACTTATGTTTTTCTTCTGACTCTCTAAAAATGAAAAACGTCGAGATTTACTTTCTCTGGGCTCGTTAAAATTTTACGGTTAAAGAGCTAAATGAGTTTTCTTTTTGTGTCTTTTTCAAATCTCTTAAAAGAAAATGACACCGAGTTATACCTTTACTAGAGTCATTAAAATTAAATAGTATAGGACTCGTTAAGCATAACAAGACTGAACCATTCCTTCTTAGGGTGTGTTAAAAATACTTTGATGGACTCATCTAAAGGATGAGTTTACAGTCCAAGCATATGTTATCCTCCAAAAGATTGTAAAAAATAACAAGGTACTTTCCAGTAATGGTGTGGGGGATTTGGGGAAGGTGTCCATTTTACATTGTCAGTTAAAAAGTAGCATGTCAGTCTTGAACACGACACTCCGTCACATTCATGTTCGGGTTCAGAAATCCATTTTTCTTATAGTTAATCAAACCTCATTGAAAATCTTCATGGTTTTGGGTATTATCGTTGAGTCAAATGTTGCCAAATCATTAAAATGTTGTTATGTGTTCATGAGAAGTTCAACTTTGGTTCAAATCCTTTTGCAAAATCTTTTCCTTTATTCACGTCGGCCATCCTCGAGTCATTCCTTGCAATTATTTTCAAAACTTGATATTATGTTTCATGTCGTAGGCTTTCCTATGACAGATCACTTCCTATCAACTTCAGCTCATCATCTAGGAAGTTGATTTAGAAACCTTTAGTACCTTGAAGAATGCATGCCTTAATGACAGGTTTTTCACTTTCGATGACAAGTTCTCATCATTGGCTTTCGATCGAACGATTCTATGAGTGTTCGACTTCATATCACATATTCACACTTCATAGATTATACTAGGAGTACCTTGAGAACCATTTTCATTATTGGTGGTTTCTCTCCCACTTGTTAACAATTCACATCATTGACTAATAATCAAGTGGTTTTTTCCATGTTTGCTTCGAGACATTGACTTGCATGGTTAGAATGGACTATGGATTAAGAGATGGAGATCAAGACCCTGGATCTAGTTTCATCAATCCAGGTTGCGAGGAGATTTTATATTCTTGATTATGTAGATAGATGGTTGTGTCCATGCTGTGTCTACCATCTACATGATCTTAGTTTTTCCATGCTTATTCATTAAGTTCGCTTTACTCTGAGTATGGGAATGCCTACCTCAAAGATGATTTTCGATATATATTTTGCATTATACTCCCTTGAATGTTCCTTACAGGTTTCTGACCATTGCCTCTGATCTGATCCTTGGAATGATAAAGCACTTCAATATTTTAAACTTATTTTTCAGACTTCACATTTTAGGGGGCAATCTATTACACATCAATTTGTCTCCATGACACTCGATCAGTTTATGGATATTATTACCATCCGTGAACATGTTGAAACTATCTTCCTTAGAAGTCCAACAATTCAAAATATGTTAAAGTTCATGAGAAATTTGGGTCAAATAGCTCTCACACCATGTTAAGTTGCACTTGTGCTGATTTCTCTAGTGTTTCTTGTGCATGCGCTGAAATTTACTCTGAGAATAGCGCATAGTTGCGCTCTATTTGTAATTATAAACCCACGCAGGTGAATTCTAGAAAGTAAAAATAAAAAGTACATTCTATAAACCTAGTTGGTTGGAACTGAAAGCTTCTAGGTGATGACTATTCGAACTATAACCATCATAAGATGCATCTCCATCCCTTTTCTCATGATAACCTAATCCTTCAATAAAGGAGGTTCATACTTTTCTTTAGGGATCTAAAACTTCCCCCTCTTTGATCTATAAAAGGACTAGAGGGTTGAGGGATGAAGGAGGTCAGAATTCAGAGAATACAAACTTATGCTACTAGTTTGAGATTGGAGAGTTTGTTATCTAAGGAGGAGATTGAAGGCATTTGGGAGGGCCCTCATGACATCAAGGCGAAGGTTGTAAGGCTCCTCTTATCTTATGATTAATACAAATGGGCACTTTCTCCCATAGATTTTTGTCTTGTATGAATGATGAATAGTTTGCAATTGGTTATTATGTTCATTAAGACAAGTTCAATCCCTAATTTCCTTGATCATTAGGCTAAGTTGTTTGAATTACCACATCACATGTGCTTCTGATACTTTTAATGGTTTCTGTTTGTAGGTTCTACTAAACATTGAAGAGATGCATCAAGTCACAACCAGGGATCTTCATCAAGCATTTTGTGAAACCAGTAAGAGGCCTATCTTTCAGTTAGACTGCTTGTAATTTGTTTAAGTTCAACTTAGGGAAGGAGTCAGTTCATTTTTCATTAGAGATAACTCTTGTTTGCAAGAGGGATTGTCTAGTGTAACCTCCACTGGGATAACATCGTGACAAACCTTGTAAATAGTTGAACTCATTCATGCCCTAATTTGCCCACAATTTTCAAATTGGTTGTTCCTATAGGTTGAATGCTTATTTGATTATTCAAGAATTTTGTTAATAGACTCTATTGATTGAAGTCACACCTTCCAATCAGAACTTGCTAATTTTTTTATTAAATTTGGCGTAATTTTTCCACTTACACCTTCATGTGGCACACAGTCAGAACCAGATCCACTTAAAACTAAACCAGAATATAAAAATTTTATGATATTCTTAGGAGCTACCATTGAACCCTCAAATGGATTTTTCTCATACTCTACAACATGGGTACTTAGGAGTGTTAGATTTACATCTACTAAAATCCCTTAATATCTGGAATCTATGGTTGCAAATCACTTAGTTTAGCTGAGCCATTTGTTATAGTTGCCATGAAAGTGTGACCCATGTTGTGCTTGTCATCATTAATATTTTGAGGTAATGGAAACTCAAAATTATAAGTCTTCATCCAATGTAAGGACTAACATGAACCTCCTAGAGTGTGAAACTTTGTAATCGAACTTCTAAAATTCATGGTTGGAAGAGGCCTTTTTCATGAAATTGGAAATATTGATCTTGTTACTGAAGGCGAACTTGTTGGTTATTGCTAAAAAGCATCATCACAATTATATTTACCATTATCATAATCCAAGCCATCTTCCTCTTTAAGATCATCTTCATTCTCACTGCATACATCCCTGTGATCAGTTAGATGGCACTCTTCCTTCAAATTCAATGAACCAGGCATTTGGTGTGCACTATTTAACATTTGGGAAAAATTTTCAATGCAATTTTAATCATGACCATGCATCTCTTGTGCACCACATAATGCACTTGAGTTTTCTTGAAAAAACTGTGCCTGTGGCATGCAGTCATAATTATTTTTTCTTTCAACCATTTTCTCGGACCCATTCAACGAGGAGCCTTGATTGTAGGATATGGAAGCATACATGTTTTCCATCCCAATATCGCCATCAAGGAGAGGATTATACTTGATAGTAAAAAAAGCATAAAACCTTTGTTGTTATGGATAATCATTTGCAAGATGCTCAAGTTGGTAGGTTTCCACAGGTAAAATTTTGTTGGCAAAAATACTATCAACTACCCAATGTGGTTTCTCAATTGGTAGTCCCCTGCTGAAAGACCTTAATTTTTTTATCTTGTTGTTAGGAAGATTACTACAAATAATGTGTGTAACCCGATCTCTGGAAAAGTAATTCTGAAATCCTCCTCCATATTCTATCATATAATTACGTAGCTCCTAATTCGAAGGTATGGTGAAGACATAAAAAAATATAGAAATGCCATTGAACAAGCCATTGGGATTTTTAGAACCATAAGCATTCCCAGATACAACAACTGAATCAAACTTCACCTCCTTGAGTAAGTTGTTTTTTGCATCAAAGTGAAATTGAAGCTTGAGCTTTTGTTCCTTCTCACACTTCATATTTTCAGATCCATACTCATCTATGTCACGCTGAGGAGTTCCTAAATCAACATGTTCAACATCATTTCCTTGGTTAGAGAATTCTTTATCATTAGTCTCTTTCATGTCAATGTACTCTTGTTTTAGACATGTTGCATATGATTCAAGATGTTTTGTTGGTTCTGAAAATGATCTTTTTATTTGTTTTAGTTGATCTAATGCTTCTCTAATATACTTCAACAATTTAGATTTATGATATTCACTTAATTCCATGATTTTTGGACTTAAACATAATGATAGGTTGTGCAATGGATAACGTCCAAAGGCTTGCATGGCTCTGATACCAATGTAATGACCAAAGGTTATATACGCAGCGAAAATATTTAAAATAATTCAAAGACGTAAATGTCCATTGTAAGATATGTAACTGTATATTAAATAATGTAATTGAACTGATATGAGATTGCAACTGAGGGTATTGTATATATACCCAGGCAGGTACATTTTCACGAATGGTTATGTCTTTAGAGACATGCCTCTTCATTAATAACTAACTAGTTATTAGTTAATTTTTATTTATTACTATTATTATATTGATATTTGCATTTATTATTTTTATATGAATTATATTCATAGCACACACACAAACCACTCAAAACATCCAAACAAAGACGTACAAACCATGAAAGGCGAGCAACATAGACTAAATTAAAGAACAAAATTATATGGTCACGTCAGGAAAATAAATCATAATATAAATTCCAAAGTATGAAGTTTATCTCAAACATATACATAATAATGATAATCTAAAAAGATGACATTGCTACCCTCAATTGGAACCAACCTAGATCCATCTAACTCTAGATCTTATCATTCACCTAGAGGGATCGAATCACTCGAGGTGCAAACCTTTCCTCAAATTTTACACTCCAAAAAGAAGGTTTGCATCTCCACAGATTTGATCCCTCTTGGTGCATGATAGATCTAGAATTAGAGGGATCTATGCTGTTATATGTTGCATATCCTGAATATCTCTTTGGTATTTTGCTTTCTCTAAAATTTCCTTTAGTAGCTCCATGTCCTTCAACATCTTTAAGTGTAGCTTTCAACCAATTTGGCGTCTTCTTTGTTTCAATAATTATTACACATTGAATAGTCTCACTTTGTCCTTCTTCTTCTTCTTCTTGGTTTTCGGTAGCCTTGTCATGATGCTCTTCTTCTTCAAATACCTATATATCTTCATCATTGGATTCGATCGGAATATCCTTGGATCTTTTGTAAGCATGATTTTCATCAAATAGAACATCCCTGGTAACTTCAATTTTTATAACTTCCTTGATGTAGATTCTAGATGCTTTTAAAGAAAGATTGTAACCAAAGAAGATCCCTTTTATGCTTGTAGAATCTAATCTCTTTCGCATGTCTTTTGGAACATGGACGTATGCGGGACACCCAAAGATTCAAAGATGGTCCACACATGGCTTTATCCCTATGAATGCTTCTTCCGGTGTCATATTCTCATGAATTATATGAGGACTTGTATTTTGTATATATATATATACTGATGTCATTACTGCTTCTCCCTATAAAAACTTCGGTAGATCTTGATCAAATATCATAGTTTGTATACATTCTTTAATTGTTATATTTTTTCTTTCTGTAACTCCATTCTTCTTGGGATTGTAGGGAATAATGAGATCCATCTTAATACCTTCTTCTTTACAATATGCAATTCGTTCTTTTGAAGTGTATTCCCCACCATTGTCGGATCTCAAGGTCTTCATCTTTCTTTAAGTTAAGGTCTTCACTTCAGATCTAAATTCCTTGAAATTTTCAAATACTTTGTCCTTTGTCTTGAGAAGATAGAGCCATGTCTTTCTAGAATAATCATAAGTGAAGGTCACATAATTAATATGGCCTCCAATAGATTTTTTAGACATTGGCCCACCCACATAAGAATGAATGAGGTCTAATATTTCCTTAGACCTTGTCTCACTACTTGTAAAAGCTTTCCTTGTATTCTTTCCCAAAGCACATCCCTTACATACTCCTTCACGATCTTCCTTGATGTTGGGGATGCCCTTTACCATTTGATTAAGTGAGGGTATTATGTTGTAATGAATATGCCCATATATTCTATGTCATAGTTCAACATGATTGATTTCCATGTGAACTAAGGCTTGAGGGGATGGTGTTATAACTCTATATATCCTTCCTTCATGAACTCCAATAACTTTTGCCTTATCAATACTTGGATATTTTCCCCAAACTAGAACTTTACCATCTACAAATGTAACCTTGTATCCTTTATCTTCTAAACAAGAAATTGAAAGTAAATTCGTTTTCAAACCTAGGACATAGAGTATATTGTTGAGGTGTATCTTTGCTCCACTTTCAAGCTTCAATGATGTAGATCCAAGGCCTTTGATTGCATAATTGTTGTTGTCTCCTAGCTAAAATACATGAGATGATGATTCATTTGGTAGATTATGAAGTTGTCCACATTCTCTCGTCATATGCATTGACGCTCCTCTGAAAATTTCTAACATGAAATTTTATTGCAATAACTTATTTATTTCTCCTACTTATTTTCCACAATAATTTATTTACAAAACCCTTCAGTAAACATTAAAATAAATTCTATTGCAATTATCACATAATAGCATAGAGAAAAATAACAGTGATATACAAGCACAAGAATCAATCACATCAAGACAGTTATTTTCAGACAATTGTACCCAGAAAAACCCAATGCGGGAAAACAGGTGCAACACATGAGGGTTTATTTATTAATCTTCAACAAAAATCTCTTTACAAAGAAAGATTCTACAAAATGCTGAGACGATTCTAAGAGAAACACATGAGACAATTTTTCTCGTCCTCTTGGAGAAGTTCTGACAACCTAGAGACCCTCTACCCACCTCTGCGTCAGCCTCCGTGAGGGCTACGTCTCCAGCTGCACTGTCTCACTCATCTTCCCTCTACGGTATCTCTCAGATGCTCTGCGTCACCTCTTCCTCAGTATCTGGCTGATGTTGATACCCTCCTCTTCCTTCACCCTGCTACTCTCCCTCTAAAATTGAACTTCTTCTCCTTGAGAATCAATTTCCCTCAGGTTACTGAGTATTTTCCTGGTGTGTCTCCAAATGAATCTAAAGTCTTCTTTTATACCGTTCATGTTGATGAATCAACGGTCGAGATTAAGTACCTAATCAACGACTAATATTAAAATAGAATTTATCGTCGTGTCTTAGAAGCTTCTCACCCATATCTTTTTTTTTTATAAGCTACAGTAGTACCTTTCCTTTTCTATTCACATGAAACGAGGTTAAGCCATATACATCGTTTTGGTGGCCTCAACCTGCCCAGATGGGAAACCGGGTCTATTGGCCACCTCAAATTGTTATAAGCCATCCAATAGCAAAAATGAATAAGTCTATCAATCCACGCTAAATAATCTTCGTAGAAAAAAATACTAAAGCTATGCCAGACAATCATCAAAACTAACAAGAAAATGGAGTACTATCCTCTGAAAACAAACATGATAAACAGATGCAAGAACTAAGTTTTCAATCTTCCACTAACTCATGTATTGCTGTCGCGTCCCTCTTTGCTGGAGTAAGATTCTTTAGCTGTTGTTGGATTTCATCCAACTTATTAATCCTGCATAATCATTGTGATTTGAAGGTTCTTCATTTCCTTCTTCATATTAGGCATACCCTGGGCTAGCTCCGCCATTTCTCCTGCTACTTGCTCGATCGCTTTGGCGAGTAAGCGCTTCAGCACCCAGTAAACGTGCAATGCCTGTTTGTATAAAGTCATTCGTCTTCTGGTGTTTTCCGGGTTTGGAATGAGGTTCCTCCATTCCTCCATTTCAAGCTTTGAATCTCCTTCCATTACTTTTTCTTCCAGTTCTTGAATGAGCTTGCGAATATCCTCATCCGTGCCTTCTCTGTACGCCCTTTCAGCCTCTTGTACAATTTTCCTCATAGTTTTCCGACTGCGTCTCTAAGGAGTAGGCGTAGAGGTTGCTGGGTTATTACGACCAATCTGGTTATGCCAACCTCTTCCACCACGCCCCCTGCTTCGTCCAGGGTGCTCCATTTTGCGGCCTGTTTACCATGGCCAATAGCAAAGGTTAGATTCTCTACAATTGCTATTGTACCCGTCCCTTGAGTTCCCTTCTCCCAAATTTTGCCCTCCCCACTCCAAGTTCTCTTGATGGTCTAGCTACTCCCAGGATTTCCTCCCCTTGGCCCTGACAAGTGAGTGTTCTCTGTAGTCTTCTCTACCTCCTAGATTGCTTTTTTATTCTCCTCAGGCTACCGCTATGCGCAACACTTGCAGAATCCCAATAGTTCTTTACCCTGGTCTTCACGGTTCCTTCCCATGCTAGACCTTTCCTCTACATTTTCCATCTTTCCACCCTCCACCTCCTTACTGTGAGATTCAAGGGATATTTCCAACTCTTGCATACTTCTCCCTCTCTCTGCTATTCCTAGCTCTCCCCTCTCTTCCATCCTACTATCTAAGATTAGAAAAAATACAAGATTTGGCTTTGCGGAAACATACCCGGTCCTTTATTCAATGTCAGAAGAAACCAGTTTGCGCTGCGTTCCTGCCGTCTCCTGCCTTCGTTGCATAATGATCTTAGTTATGCCCTTCGCCACCCTTATTAGCCACCTCCCACCTATCCAAAATCCCATCATTCTTCCACTTCCGATTCTTGTTATCTCTTCACCCACTCTCCTATCACCTCTATTCCTCGGGATTCTATCCTACCTGCATGTTGCCCCCGCATCCTGTTGTATTATGGGAATGTTTGGTGGCCTGCCTTGCCCACCTTTCCCCTTTATGATCCTCTCCCACGTTTTTTCCCAGTCTCTCACCCCGAGCGGGGGAGCTTCTCACCCATATCTGTATTAACACCCATTAATATTTTTATTTTCCTAACCTTAGACTTAGGAACCCCATTAAGAATCTTAATTATTTTAATAACTCATCATCCAGGTGGAATTTCTCCAAATGATTTTTGGGTCTTGGAGATCTCATGAATTTTAGCCCCTCCAAAAAATTTTGGAGCTAGATCACATCCGATGCTACCCAAAATCAACACTCCCTCTTAGCGAGGAATGTGTTATGAAACCAGCTCACAAAAAGATAGAAAAGATAGATCAACGCCTTAGAATTCACCCTCTTTGAGGGGACAACCTCCTTTACATTACACAAATGAACAATTCTTGGATGCTACAAATGTCAAAACCTCCTTTCTATATATAGGAGTCTAGGGGGTCACAATATAACCAAGCCGACCTAACAATAATAATATAAAGGCACAAAAATAACAATAGTGGGATTCTATAGGGCACAATAATAACAATAAGGGATACAATGACAATAATAATGGGGGAATCACTAGTATTATAGGGACTTAACATGCCCCTATCCTTCAAAAAGTGTTGTCCTCAACGCTTGATTAGTTTTGGATGCTTCTGTATAAAATTCTCATCCTCCCATGTGGAATCTTCAATGGGTAAGTTCTTCCACTTGATGAGATACTTTAAAATTGATTCATTTCGTAGCTGTCAAGTTCTTGTTTCTTTGACTGCTTCAGGTTCCAATATGATTTTTCCTTCCTCATCAAGTTCTGGCAATATTGTTTGAACTGGAACCTTGTCACCTATAACCTTCTTTAAGCATGAAACATGGAAAACTGGGTGCACTCAAGAAGCTATAGGAAGCTCCAATTTGTATGCCATAATACCTATCTTTTGCCACACCTTGTACTGACCATAATACTTTGGTGATAATTAATTATCCTTCTTAGCTTACTTGAGGGACATTTGTTTATATGGTTGTAGCCGTAAGAATACCCAATCACCTACATCAAAACTTCTTTCGCTACGATGTTGATCTGCCTACTGTTTCATTCTATTCTGCGTCAAGGTGAGGTTATCCTTTAAGAGTTGGAGAACTTGTTGTTGATGCTCGATCTGATATTCCACTGCTTGAACCTTAGAATTTTATCTTAAATATGATGTGATGGATGTTGGATGATATCCATAAAGTGCGATAAATGGGGTCATTTTTGTTGCAGTATGGAAGGAAGTGTTATACCACCATTCAGCCAGAGGTAACCATTTGACCCATTGTGTTTCTTTATTAGATACAAAGTAACGAAAATATCCTTCCAAACATTTGTTTACTATCTAAATTTGCCCATCAGAGTGAGGATGATAAGATGAGCTATGAGCTAACTGAGTACCAAGACAAAAAAATAATTCTGTCCAATTTCCATGTAGCTTTTGAATTGTTTCCATAAATGCAGTAGAAACTGTACTCGCTTTAAGTGGATGAGATAATGCACAAAAGTGTGTGTACTTGGTAAGTCTATCAACTACCACCATGATAACACTCTTTCCTTCGGACTTGGGTAAATGTGTGATAAAATCCATTGAAACCTCCTCCCAACATTGCCTTGGAATCGATAAAGGTTGTAATAGTCCTGGGGTCTTAATTGTTTCAACTTTATTATGTTGGAAAATCAAACATTCCGCCACAAAATTTTTAATATCTGATTTAAGGCCATCCCAAAAAAAATCCTTCCTAACCCTGTGGTAGGTTTTTAGAAATCCTGAGTGCCCTCCTAAGGGAGAGGTGTGCAATTCCCTAAGAATCTTTTGTTTGAGTTGGGAATTATTACATAGGTATAACCGATACTTGTACCATAACAATTCATTTTTCTAGCTAAATGTATCAGATGTACTGGGACCTTGTTGTATCTTTTGAATGAGTG
The DNA here is from genome assembly GCA_000404065.3 of Pinus taeda. Lineage (NCBI taxonomy): Eukaryota > Viridiplantae > Streptophyta > Pinopsida > Pinales > Pinaceae > Pinus > Pinus taeda. The sequence continues at coordinate 67,122 of APFE031516306.1, read as the reverse complement.
TGCACACTTCCTTGTCATTCTTCCATTCATCCCTTGCTTCGTTTATCCAATTTGGTTGGATAATAGAAATGGTTCAAAGAAATGCTTCCACATCCTCACCCTTTCTTGGGAGTGCATCTGCCACAACATTTTGCTTCCCTTTTTTGTAGATGATTTCAAAGTCATAGCCAAACATCTTTGTGACCCATTTTTGCTGCTCTTCGGAAGATAATCTTTGTTCTAAAAAGTATTTGAGACTATCATGATCTTTTTTTACCTTGAAGTGTCTTCCCATTAGGTAGGGTCGCCATTTCTTAAGTGCATGTAGTATTGCCAGTATTTCCTTCTCATAAATAGCTTTGTGTAAATACTTTCCTTTGATTGGATGACTTCCTAAAGCAACACCAATTCCATTTCCCGAGGCATCACATTCCACAATAAAGGTTTTTGTGAAGTTCAGTGTAGCTAAGGCTGGTGCTTGGCACATTTCCCCTTTAATATGTTTAAAGGCCTTTGTTGCTTCTAGAGTCCATGAGAATGCATCTTTCTTCAATAATGTTGTTAGAGGTGCTGCTATTCTCCCATAATTCTTAAAAAACTTGCGATAATACCCTGTCAACCCTAGAAATCCTCGCAGATGCTTTATGGACGTGGGGATTTTCCATTTCTTAATGGTTTTAATTTTGATAGGGTCTACAATAACACCTTCATGAGATACAATGTGACCTAGATATTCCACCTCTTGTACTCTAAAGAAACATTTGGAGATTTTTTCATATAATTGTTTCTCCTCCAATAGTTTGAGCACCATGTCAACATGTTGGACATGATCCTTCGAAGACTTGCTGTAGATTAGTATATCATCAAAAAATACTAACACAAATTTTCTAAGGAAGGGTTTGTAAATGGAATTCATCAAACCTTAAAATGTAGAAGGTGCATTAGTACGGCCAAAAGGCATGACCAAAAATTCATAATGACCCTCATGAGTTCTAAATGTTGTTTTTGGAATGTCTTCAGTCTTAATTCTGATTTGATGATATCTTGAACGACGATCCAACCTGGTGAAGTAAATTGATCCATGCAATTCATCCAATAATTAACCAATGATAGGAATGGGAAATTTATCTTTAATAGTGAGCTTGTTGAGCTCCCTATAATCTAGACACATGCACCATGATCCATCCTTCTTGTGAACCAATACTACTGGAGTAGAGAAAGAACTTTGACTAGGTTGAATTATAC
>APFE031516306.1:27213-37219 GCA_000404065.3 Pinus taeda | reverse complement strand
AGAACTTCTGGGAGATGATGTAATTAGTTGACCTTGTTCCTTTAGGTAGTGAAGCAACACTTTTAGGGACTTAGGAGCCCTCAGTTTATGGACATTTATGATTTGGGTTGAAGTGCCCAAAAATGTCTATAACACTCGTGAACTCAGGGGCTCAATCAACACTTGGCACAAAACAAATAGGGCTATGCTCAATCACTCAATTCGCAAATGACCAAGTGTTGTTTGATAGGCAACCCCTAGTAATTTATAGTGCTTTTTGAATTTGAATTTGACCGTTCCTGCCAAAGCCGGTTCATTAATGCTCCCTTGGCAGTAGATTTTCCCAAATTTTGCCCATAAATCGCGTCTTAAATGCCTGTTGCCCGCTCCATTTGGTCTCAAGTTGAGCATCCCATTGTGAATATGACTTCAACGGTCACTTTCTGGCCAACCCACGTGGTAGTTCAACCCGCCATGCGCGGATGCAAGCCTTGTGACTCTTTGCTTGTATGCGCAGATCCAACATCGCGCAGCTCCCGGGAAGAGTAGTTTAGAGTCCCACGCTTCCTTTCAACTGCCTAGAGCGCTAAGACTGTACTTCTCTCAGCTAGTCAGATGGTCGCTCCACCTGTGTAAAGTTTCATCTTGTCATCCATCACGTTTCCTGAAATATACCCACCTTTCATTGTTATAGGTGGCATTGCGCACTTTATCATCTGCAACGCGCTACCCTGGTCAATTTGCTTATTAATGTGCAGTCCAAGCCAAGGCATCAGTTTGATCAATTCGTGACGATAGGCCTCAAACTTGTTATCGTGATCATGCGCATCCTGCCTTATCACCCTGGTCATTTTACCAAGAAAATATTCCTTTATTTCATCCTCCAGCTTCTTGACTTCTACATCCACCAGAGCGCTTTTCCTCAATTGTACCCTTTCTTCTTCAAGTTCTTGGAGCCTAGAATTTCCTAGTTGGATTTCTTCTTCCAAGGTTCCGCGAACCGTCGTATCTACCGGTGCTATCATGCACGGCCTAATCTTTCCACGTACCATAGGGCTTATAGCGTTTTCTTTATACTCCAGCCTTGGCGGTGCTTGTGCGGTCAAGTTCTTGCTTCGCGTACTTTGTTAAATGCTTTTGTGTGGATATCCTCCTACACACTTGGTCTTTCCATACTTCATGGTCCCCACCGGAGGGGTCGTTCGAGCCATTGCCTTACCCGCACCAACTTACTGATCTTGTCTCCTACTGCAAGGATGGTGTGCATTCGTGTAGGTTTCACACCATATGCTTGTATCCACCTAGATAGGTGGGTGCACGGGCCGGTTCGTCTGACAATCTTGTTTGTTAATCGCATCGGAGGCTTCCCAAACCACATGCGCGTCATCCTTCTGCATTCGTGCCAGTCCTCAAAACTTCTTTGGTGCGTACCCCACCATATTATAGGCGTCACTCGCAGTACCCATTTTAGAACATCGAAATGCTGTTGTTCCAACACTTCTGTTTCAAATTTGTTCAGGAAGTCATCCACCTCACTCAACCCGTCATACGCAGGAAAATCTCTTACCTTTGTTGCTACGCAGTGCAACGATCTCGTCATCATATTAGAGTCAAGCGTGGTTACCTCTTGTAACCGATTTTGCCATCGTTCTATCTCCGCATCAGAATCTGATGTGCAGGAGCTTTCACGCTCCCATGAGATTCGACCATCCGGGGTTGGATTTACCTAGTGTTCTCCCACGCGGTTATCTTGTAGATACAATCTAGATCATCGTCGTGCACTAGCTCTGTGTAACATGATCCTTCTGCAGGGTCTAAGAGTACCACAACGCACAATGACTTTTTCTCAAAGATCTCTTGCACTTCTTCAAATTTATCACTCCATTCATGTCAGTAACCCAATATATTCCCAATAGCATGAGGTAGGGATTGCTGTCATCAACAATCTCTATTACTTCGAAATCTGCTAGCGCGCTTGCTCCTTCGATATCTACTATGATTCCCTGCAATCTCCCCATAGGTAGGATCTTTTTTTGGTTTACCATTCGCAGTTGGATAAGAGACCATTGCAACATAGGCCTGCCCATGTGGTCCCATCTCTATTTTGGTAGGACGTTTGCGTCCGATCCTAGATCCAGAATCACTTGGTCCATCTCATATTCCCTAATTTGCGCAGTCAATCTCATATTCCCCAATCTGTGCGGTCAATCTCATCTCTCTTCCCTGTTTGTGTTATGTGCTTCTCGAGCTTTTGACTACACGCGGCTCTCCTGGCATGGTCCCAACGCATCTGGTTATGAGTTCTTGCAACCCCTTTATAGCCTTGCTGTCGCGCAACAACTTCATGCATGTCTCCAAGAACACAGTGAGCATCGATGGTTCCATTTCCGGCTCCAGTATGTCTTTATTTCCTGAAGTGGAGGCATCAGTGAATCTCCTCTTTGCTTCCATGAAAATCTCCTTAGCGCACTCCAAATCAAATTCCGGTTCCTTCGTTGGAGCCTTGCGAACCTAGGTACTTTCTTCAGGTTGCTTGCCTTTGTTATCCCCTGTCGTAATTCCACTTCGGAGCACGATATTTACATTAGGGTCTTCCTCACGTGGTTCAAACCTCATCATTTGCAGGTTCTGAGTTGGGGGAGGTTGGAATGCTCCTTGATCGCGCAACCTTGCTATCAATGTGGGATAATCCTCCATCTCATGATCAAACAACGTATAATACAAGCATGATGGTCGCATTGGATTTGTACAATCATGGGCATAATGCCTTGGCCGGGCAATTGTAACATATCAGCTGTCCGCGATCTCTTCCTGGCCCCCCTCCACCTTAGCCTCATTCACGACCCTGAAATCCGGTGCACACCATTCCTACGTTTTGATTGAGGGGCCGTGTTTTGACCTGAACTCTGTAGGTAGGAGTTTGATCTGTCATCAGCTCATAACTTCTACAAGTGCGCTCATCGTGTCCTACTGACCTACAAAAATTACAGAACAAATATTGTGAATTCTGCGTATACTTCTATAATAGATGACAATTATCTATAGCATGCTTTCCTCCTATCTGACAAATCGCGCACCATAGTGCAGGTGTTGCGCTTGGTCTTGCTTGTGCCTCAGGGCGTAGTGGCATTGGCCCTCCTACAAAGTAATTTGCGAACACCGGGTAGTGGTCCTTGTCATGCCCCTGGCCCTTGCATTTTACACACCATACCTCATCGCACATCTCTGGGAAGGTTGTCCTGTCTTGTTTCAAACTTTTCATCTCCAGGCACAAGTTTTTCAACTGCGTATGAATCTACTAAACTCCCAGGTTAGGATCTTGTATCGAGGTCTCGTGCAATCTCATCGCAACCTCAAAGGCCTCGACCTGAGTGGTTAGCCTCTGTTGCAAAAACACGTTCCGTAGATGCGACATTAACGATGCTACAAACCATTCGCGGTGTTGCCCATATGTTAATGTTATGTTTTCTTTGCGAATTGTGCACTTTAGTCTTTGATCCAACTCCCACGGGGTCTTGCCTAGTAGCATTTTGATTTCCTTGAATCCAATGATCGATTGTGCCTCTGACTTTGGCCTTCTAAATTCTTTGTTTAGCGCATCTTGGATATCCGCGATCCCCACATTCAAATTGTCATTGGAGTGCTTAATGTACCAGGTGAGTGCGCGATCCTGTAGAACACTAACCAATGTTGCCTTCTTTATATTGTCATCCGTGACTCCCTGTGCTTCCCATACAACTTTTATCATGAACCAAAATTAGTCTGGATCTTCATTCCCTACTCCCTTGAACACTGGTAGCTTTATTGCACTTGCCATACTGCTTCGCGGTGGTGGCGAGGGTGGTATGGGCGAAGATAGTGAAACTGGTAGTGGTGTAGGTGGGGTGGTATGCGTGGAATTCTTTGTCTTATTAGATTGATTACACTTCTTGACAAGACCTTCACGAGCTCTTCTTCACCCCCTCGTGGAGGTGAAATCAAGGGGCTAGTTTCTAGTTCTGTGCTACCTTCATTTTTGTATGTTCTCCCACTTCACGTAGCCCTAAACATCAATTTATTCGCATAACCTGCTTTTCACACAATAGAATTTTAATCCAAGTGTTTAAAGATTTAACGTACTTACCTCGTGGTCCTTTGAGGAAGCGTCGTTCTGCCTCGCTATAATTGACTGAAGTATCTACCTCGAATTCAATGATGAATCCTCCTATGATTTGATTGAGCCAGTGATCGACAACGCACACGATGTTATCTTCCGATGCTTCTAGTCTGCACACAAATTCTGGAGTCCACACAATCAGTTTGTCGAGTTTACACCTTCCTTGGCTATCTTTTAGCTTTGCGATCCACTCATACAACTCATGTGAGTATCAAAGGGAAAATCATGCAAATCATGCAAAATCCTCACTATGAGTTTGCATGGATGGACCAAAACCCACTTTTGTAAAATTCTTTACTTAGTATTGCTTGAGTAATATTATGGTAGAGAGAGGGAAAGAGACCAAGGAGAGAAGGTCGTCCTGTAGAGGAAGGAGAAGGAACCACCTGCAAAACAAAAATTCCTAGAAGAGTTATGTACAATATACAACCATGGGAGGAATGTCACATGCTCATGATCATGCTCAACAAAGATTGTAATTAGGGATAACATGTTGGGGGATCTCTTTGAGATGCCTAAAGGAACGATAGTTGGTGCACTATGAAGTATAAATATGCATTTTCCTTAAGGGCGTTGATGAAAACAAAAGATTTTTTTTATAAGGACATGTCCTTAGAACTTGACACAACCATAGATGGTCATGCTTCATGGCCGTGAAAGGACTATCAAGCTCAAAGGTCAACCACTCAAATTGGAAATTGCAACCATCATGAGGTAAGATCCACCCTAATGTGATAATGTGTTGATGTTGAATAGCAAGAGTTCCAACAAACATGATGATGACTCTCTCTGGTTTGTTTGTGGTTCATCATGCGAATGAAGAATGAGAACTAAGATACCACTACAATCCTAAAATCCATAAGCTGAGATCAACAAGAATGAAGCCATGGTCACCAAGGTAAGAGGTCCCTTTGAAATCAATTGAGAACGCGCTACATATAAAATTTTAAAGGATTAAATATGCACGTCATGATAAATGAGGTCAAAAGAGACATGAGGAAACTTAAGAATTCCCTTGGGAAAAGCATAAGTGATTGTTGATAAGTGGAAGTAGTCAAAAATCAATTGGACAAAAGGTAATCTGGTGTGAGGAGAACAACCAAATGTGGTAATGTACTTGGAAATTTTTGTACTGAGGATGGAGGGGTTGCAAGGAGAATTAAAATTAAGGATCATGGAAAGAGTGATTGGTGTACATAGAAGGTATCAAGTAGAGGTTTCCAAGCAAACACATATGATTTAATGTAGATGATCTAACCAAGGGATGGTGAGGACTATCATTAGGAAAATAAGTGGTACAAGCATGGAAATGGTGGGATGGGTTTCTTTTGAAATAATAATTTTCACTCTTGTTCAGTGAGTGAAATAAATATCAGGGTTGAATGTAAAAACGTAGAGACAAGTTCCCCTAGTGATGAAATGGGTCATTGAATGGGGTGAGAGTTCAACATAGATTTATAAGGGGCTGGGGAGGAGGCATTAGTTGTTCTCCATGGGGGTAAGTGAACAAAGGGTTCTAATTCAAGTGGTTTACCAACTATGGGGGGATTAGAGGCCAAATGATAATATGGGATGGGATTCACTAGAACCAATCACCAAATTATAACAAGTTGGAGTTGAACGTGCTGTGGTAGCATAATAATGAGAAATAAGTACGAGGTTCAATCTCTAAGATGAAAACTATTAGACTCCCATCCTAGATGATGAACTAGCATGCCAAAAATATTAGGGGTGATATGAATTAGGCAACCCAGGGAGGTGAGAACTACCAACTAACATAGTCGGGAAAATATACCTTAAGTATGACTCAAGGGGTGTATATTGGTTAATGCAAAGAGCATAGAGAAATTTCCTAACATGTAGATGTGAAGAAGTACATGCCTAAAGAGGTAAGATAATTCCCCTGTAGGTGCATTTGGGATACCCTGAAGGGAATTGCACACAAGAAACTAGATACCATAAGTGAAAACGCTAATGATAAAAACACTTGATTAATGTAAATTGAATCAATAATAGGAGTATTAAGTTTAGATACATATTTTAATGGAATGATGAGACAAAGTAGTCACAAAGTGTAAGTGTGGTGGCATGAAATATGTCACTAGTGTGTGACACCAAAGCTAAGTGCCACTAGAAAATAGGGGCATAAGCTATATGAGTTTATGGTTAGGTAACATGTGGAGTTGGGTCCTTAAAGGAAGGACATACCTTGACACCAAGAGATGATGAATATACAATTGAATATATTGTCCGAGTACTAAGTAGCAAAAGAAATATAGAGAAATTGTCCATAATTTTAAATGTTGAGGTTCATGGGAGGAGCAGGGATATCAAGAAATGTGAGGGAAGAATGACCCTTAAAACAAATTTGTGGTGCCGCTTATATGAGGCTAGGGAATGATGACTTCCTAGAAAGGGAACTCCCTAAAGGAAGTAATGGGACTCTCAGTGCCCATAATAGGCACTCCTTGAAGGAGCCAATGACACCATCAAGAGTGGTAACCAAAGAGACCAATGCCAAAGGGGCCTCGCCACATGAAACAATGAAGCTACCATAGTGGATCATTCCATTTAGGCCACGAGGGTTGTAATAAGGTATTGTTTAGGAGTATAAGACACAATAACGTGTGATGAAAACTCCCACAAAGGGTGCAATGCGGGTTGGTGTTGCACTGAGGTCTGGATCTGGTGGGACCTAGGGGGAAGTGGGATTTCCCCCATTCCAATGGGATAAGAACTAGGGGTAGAGTTATTGTTAGATTCTTGGGATGATGGACCACACGTAGAAAAGTAGGTACTTTAAGGTTACACATCCAAAAAATATGATGTGAAATAATGTATCAAACTCAATAGGTTGCATGATATCCATATCAAGGGTTAAGACCTTAAACTATTTGCCAACGTCTCCTAATGGGGTATGACCGATAACCATGGAATCTATGTCAGTGACAAGAAATGGTCACGTGTGAGAGGACTTAGTCCTAAAGGAGTGAGAATGAGAGGGTGCACCAATTGAGTGGTTAGGGCTCTGTGAACAATCAATAGGAGAAAATTTTTGGAGGTTATCACTAAGATTAGTGAAAGAGGTAGTGGCATAAACTAATTCACCATCCTTATGGGATGATGTTGTTGAGATGTCACGAATTATTTCAATATTAGGGGAGAAAATATGTGAGTATACCTCCAATGGTGAATGAATTTTCCCATCCTCCACACCAAAGGGGAGAGGAGGTGGTTCTAGAGTCATGGGCTCACAATGGGAGTGGATATTGCATTATTAGTGGCAGTGGACACATAGTACATGGACTCAACTTGAGCAATAGAAGGTGAGATTCTATCTTGAGAAGCATGGGAGGGAGGATCACAGTAGGAGTGTCGATCAAATGTGATGAAACACTTTTATGTGGGAATATCATGACTCACAAGAGTGAAGAAACCATAAAATTCATGGAATAAATGTAATCCTAGGAAAAGAGGATGTTGTGATCTATTAAGCCAAACATGATACTGGCATTGATAAAAACAACCATGCCACCTGATGTGATTGGGATATTAGGTAAGATACCTAAAGGGGGACAAAGTCTACCATGAACTGTTTTGAACTCATTCATTAATGGAATAAGCATGGGAGAACTAAGTTGTTTCCAAGTCGAGGAGGACACAACATATGAAGATGCCCCATCATCGACAATACATTGATGAACCATAAAGTTTTTGACAACAATCCCTATTTGAAATAGGGCAATGGCAGGAAGTGGTGCTTGATTATGGCAATCCTAATCAAAAGCGATGATTTGGGATGGGTATGGATATTTACTTTCCATTCCCTTCAATGTTGAAGGTCTAAAGATCACTATCGCTCTAAGAGTGGAAGGGATGCCCCTAAGTTAATATCTCTAGTTCTAGGTCATGAAGTAAATTTGTTGGGGGTTGGGATTTCCTACTTGTTGTTGGGTAATCACAACTCCTTTTTGTGGGTAGGGGTTTTGGATAGATAAAAATGGTATAAGTTGAGGAAAATTTAGTGGAGGTGGTGCCCCTTATTGGAGAGTATGGCTTGGATGGGTTATAGCTTCTTTCATTCGTTTAGAGTAAACAATCTAAGGGAAAGGGTGAGTGTAATGCTTGAATTTGTCGGATAATGCACAATGGGGTTGGTGTGAAACCCATTGTTCCCTTATTTTGGCTGATTATTATTACCATCATTACCTCCAACTTAAGTGTTTTGGTTTTGAGGGTTTCTGCCTTGCTCATGGTTGACCTGTTGTTGGAATTTCCATTTCTTAGTTCCATAACATTTATGGTTGTTAAGCTAGTAAAAGTTGGACAATGTTGACACCTGTATCTTGCTGAGCCTAAGTTAGTGTAGTATTTTTAGGTGGGGAAGTTGGGAAAGGATAATGTGGGTTTTCCTATGGTGGATTCCCATATGCACTATAGGAATTGGAGTCTCCTCCACTATAGGCTTGATGATCATAGGAGGGTCCATAGGAATGCGAGGGGGCTTGCGCAATTAAAGGTGGCATATGGGTGCTTTATTCACTAGATTAATGCCCCCATACCATTTAATTTGATAGATAAGATGGTCTTACCATTCTTGAGAATGGTGGGTGTGACCCATAATGGTTCTCATAAGGTTTGTTATAGTGGGGATGAGGATTTCCTTTTGAGGTGTGACATGGAACCAATGAGTCCATCAGTAGCATTAGAGGCCCTGAATTTGGGTTGATTGAAGGGTTTTGAGTTGGAAGCACTAGAGATTACTTAGTGGAGGTATCTTGATTGAGCATAAATCAACTCAAAAAATTGAGCTTTTAAAATGGCTTCTTCCTAAATTTTAGGCATGGTGATGGTTACGTATTTTGTGATGACGAGAAAAATGGATTTGAGGAAGAATTCTAAGAGAAGTTCTTTAGTGACTTCAGTTTTTCAAGTGTTTTAGTGTCTTCACCATTCGTGGATGTGATCGGTGATATGGGAGAACTTTTTCCTGAAGTCAATGATAATTTCTAGTCTTGTGTCATGACTTACTAGTAATTGGAAAAATGTGAGGAACGCGTTAACTAGTGAAGTGAAGTTGCTACAAGTTGCATATTTTTCACTGACATAACATTTAACTAAGGGGCCAATCAATGATGTTTTTGGAGAATATCACAAATGAAATGTTAGAATGTGGTTCGTTGGGTCTTCCCCTAGCTTTCCTTCGAATTTTGATATATTTGAAGGGAGTTTGGTTGGCATGGGAGGCCATATAGGATCATGAGAAATTGGGTCATCTATAAGTTTTGCTAACCTAGGATATTCAATGAAGCTACAAATGATAAATTAGGAGTTCAATTCTCCTTGGCCTCGTCCAATATGATTTTGGGGGGCCAAATCAACAATTCTTATAGTCCATAGATTAGATTGGACGAGCTTCACTACCAAAGGGTGAGTTGTGAAACCCCAACCACCTGTAACCACACAATAGGCGTGGTTTCTTTCCTTGCATTGTTCTTCAATTTGCTCCTCCATCGCCATTCACGTCCTTCTCCAATGAGCTTCAATCCAGGCCCAAAATACTTAGACACATATATAAATTAATATTTATTTATTTAATTTAATTTGTATCATTAAAATAGAACAAATTTATATTTTAACTTTTTTAATTTGACATAATGTTCATTTGTTAGTTTGTTACAACCTCTCTCCATTTTAAGTTGATGTAGCATACTCAAGTGCATAATTAGTCATGAGGGTGGGGTATTATGTGCTATAAATATTGTCAACTACAAAAATAAACATATGATTTATTAATATTGGAGATAGACAATATTAAATAATTAATATAGTTAATTAAGATTACCATAGGACATTTAAAATGCTGCCATA
>APFE031516306.1:0-18883 GCA_000404065.3 Pinus taeda | reverse complement strand
CAAATTCAGGTAATATCTTCAACGGCTACTCCATTTCTAAGATTTTTGCTTTTGGGCTTCCATTTCAGCTTGCAGCAGCAAGGAGAAAAATGTTAAGGTTTTATTTTTCATAATTGAAAGTTGGAAAAGTTTTATGTAGTAATTGAAATGTTTAGATTAGAGTATTGTTTATGTAAGCATTTTATGTTAATAAAAATATTCTGTTTCATTCTATTGAAATGTTTATATTCAGATTTAAGTTTTACAGGTTTTTAATATATGATTTTTTAAATAGCATGAGAAGAAAAGACAAAGTGTATATTTGTAAAAATATAATATAAAAGAATTAAGTAATTCAAGTTTATTAATTAACGAATCAGTATTAACTAGAATTTGTGATATGACTAGGATGGAGTCAATTCAATATTATATCCAGAGACTTCAATTTTTTTTGCGGTTTTAAATATACTACATCCTTAACCATTAAACCAACCTATAATTATTTTAACACATAAATAAATTAATTAATTACTATAAAAAATGCAAAAGAAATATAATATTTCAAGTAAGGTTATGGTATATATATTAGATAATTAACAGTGTTGTTAATGAAAAGATTTCAAAAACACACTAAAAAGTACGCCTAAATTAATATGAAATGGATCGATATCGATCACTATAGTCCCATTATTGTACTAATGTTTTTCAAAACGATTTTGAAAAGTGGTGAGGCTATATATATATAAGAGCTACTGTGAAGTAGAAACCAAAAATACATAGCATGAGAGCCTCTCTAGTTTATTTAGTTACATACATAGCATACACGCCATATTTATATTTTCTTCTTTATAAGCTTATCCATCACTTAAAACTGTTGCTCGTCATGACATAGCTTGTCCACACACAACCAGTAAAACAATAATGAATTAAATTCATCATTCACACGGGCATTGAATAACATTAGCATGAATGAATGAAAAAATTTACAGAGCTACGTTATACTGATAGTTGAACCACGGCTTACTGGACTTAATCACACGACTTAATTATACTCGTCAATATTTAGTAGCGTTGATCGAATAACTTACGAGAACGACATTGAATATCACAGCGACATGGGGGCTGGTGTACATTGCAGGTATATGTAAATCTTTCCACAAATTTTATACTCTAAAAAATATTTGTTAAGAGGGTGAGGGACCCTACTCTTTGAAATTTATTACAAGGGACCATATTGTCCCTATGTGTGATATAAAATAACTTGGAAAGAATATCATCTCATTGTACCAACCACTCATTCTTTAATATCAAATTTTCCACAAATTTTATACTCTAAAAAATATTTGCATCTTAACAAACATTCTAAAAATCCAAAATTAAAATAAATTTATGCTAATTAATAACATATTTCTAATTCAAAACAATGTAACCTAACTTATAAAAAATCATATAAACCATAAATCCAAGTAAAAAATAATTTTCAATTAGTAAACGAATTATTCAAACAATGTAACGTAACTTATAAAAAATCATATGAACCATAAATCCAAGTAAAAAATAATTTTCCATTAGTAAACGAATAATAACATAAATATGGTAAAAGATTATAAAAGTTAGTAAACGAATTATTCAAAGTAAAACATATATTTCAGAATTGTTAAAATATTTTATTGCATGGCAACCTTGTTTCAAAGGAAGAGCACTCCTTTGTGAGTTGTTTGAAAATGAGTATCGAGTGCTACTTAGGATTATTGCGAGACCCACTCCTTTGTGAGTTGTTTGAATGTAAAGTAAAGGTGAACCTTATTTGAATGTAAAGTAAAGGCGACTCTCAGAAGTTATTTTGAAGTAGAGTAAAAAATATTCTTGGAAGTTATTTTAAACTAAAGTAAAAAAATTTTATCGTCCGTGGGAAGAGTAAGCTTGGTTTTGAAAATAAAAAGATCAGAAGAAAGATACTTGTACAGTGGTTTCTAGTTTAAATTTTGAAATCCCATCACTAAACCAGAAATGCAACCTATATTTTTTTAAACCTGAAATCATACAAAACTTAATCTTCATCAAAGTTTTATATCATGCATGAAAAACCAAACCAACCAACCAAACAATATATATATAATAATATATATATTATATTCTATATCTATATCTATATATATAATTTATATATATGCGCAGAGCCTGCTCAAAATATTTAACTTCATACGTGTCTCCGAGCGCCCACACAAGCATAAGCTAGACACGCTACACCAACAAACTTAAAAATTTCAAGTCCAAAACACAAATGCTAATGTGTTAACTCAGGTAAGATATGCATAAAAGTCAATGGAAAAATTTTAACCCAAGCAAGATATGCAGTGACATACCGAATATAAAATTCAATGAACCATTTTTCCATGCAGATTCAAAATCAATATTAATATTTCTATGCATATGTACTTAGTCTGTGTAGCGGTACATAAAATTTTGAAAAAGGTCGAATCTAAAACACAAAACGCTGATGTATTACCTGACACAAGGTATCCATTGACGCACTAAAAACGAAATTTAACGAACTATTTTTCCAATGCGAAATGAAGATCATTATTAGTAGCTATATGCGTTATGTGCTAAATCTGATCCACAGAACTTCGGAGTAACAGAAAAAGGGAAAAAATTCAAGTCCAAAACACAAAATGCTAGTATATTAAGTCAGGCATCACACACCAGATACTAAATTCAATGAACCATTTTTCCATACGGAATCTAAATCAATATTGATATTTATGTGTGTTATGTGCTATGCACTGATTTTATATATATATATAACTCGGCATTATATCTTATATGTGGGCGAAGATATCCTTATTTACATTAGTCAGGATACATATTCACAGAATAAAAATCCACAGAAAGATATTTCCTATTGGCGTACTTGAGACCTGAAAATCGATCTAATTATTTAAATTTAAACATTTTATTTATAGCTTCTACCTCTAATCCATGGCTTAATTAAATAAAAACCTCTCTGTTTGGCAAATCTGTTTGTAGTTGGAGCTTCTCACACAATATCCATGAAACCTGTGGCTCTGGGACAAGCATGTCCGCCCTTCTGCAACCTCTGCCTGCATCTCTGATCACGATGACCAAAAATAAATGAATCAGTTAGTTAGTTTAATCTAGTAACTACACACCCTCTTTAAACTAGTGGATGGATCCAAGAAAATTCAAATATATCTAGAACAATAGCATACCAAAGCTTATTGCAAGTGGCAAGAGCAGAAATAAGGCACTCAATCTGCTGCCCATTCTCTTCCCCATGTCGTTCAGATGGGAATTCCTTTTAACTTGTAAGATATATTCACATATGGGATATTAGCGAGAGTGGGTATTCATTGATATAGGCTACTTTCTGTGCATTTTGCATGGCGTACACTTTGCATGGCGTACACGTGGGAGTCAGGTGGCCCTTCTCATTGTCGAGCAATGAACTAAGCATGGGCAAGAAAAAACTTAGGATAAAATAACTTGCCTTCAATAAAATCACATCGGGTCAAGAGACGCTTGCAATAAGAGGGTGAAATCGAAAGTTTGGTTAAAATTTTTTGAAGCCAAATCGCCAGCGATAAACTTTGGTTAAAATTGTTTAAACACTCGAAATTTACGGTCAACCGAAGAACTAATACTTCGGTCAACGCCTGATCGAACGCTAATAGTCCCAGGCAGGGACTAATAAGGGACACAAGTTGTGAGCATTACGATATGCAAAGGGAATGAAAGAATGAAATATCTACAAGGAAACTGAAAATGGATGATGATACACAAAATAAGAGTGAATTTATTGTCACTGCAGGCACTCTACAAGAGTCAGGCATATTGTCAACATATTTAAGAAAACTAACTGTGAGGTGATTGTCGTATGACGTTTACATAGTCATAATAATAATAATATAATATAAAACCATGCAACTGGAACCAATTGAGAGTTGAATAAATAAATTAATATATTTATATATATATACTATATATTATTATATATATATATTATATATTATATATATATTTATATATACCTATATTATATAATATATATATATATAACAAGGTTAATTCTTATGCATGTTAATTTGATTTTGGTCAGTGGTTAGGATTAACTGAAGGTCAATGCACGTTACTTTATACCTGCTAGAGAACAAGGATGATAATTTATTTAAATTTTGCATTATATTTAAATTTAAATATGATTTAAAAAATAAAAAAATTTAAAAAAGTAAGTTATTTGTAAGTAAAAAATACTAAAATTTAAGCACAAACTAGCTCTAGAAAATTTTATATTTCCAAATATTATATTAAATTTAAAATTTCCAAATGATATAAAATTAGACTGATTAGAAGTTGAGGACAAGAGGTAAAAATCTCCACTAGCACGACACTTGTCCCAGAAAATAAGAAAGAGACCATTGGGAAATCATAATCAAAATTCATGCCATCAAAATATTTAGGAAAGTTTACAAAAGCATTAGCAATTATGATGGTTGATATTGCTTATTGCGTTCTCAGTTTGTATGTATTAGCTGACCTGTCAAACATTTTGATATTCAAACGCTAGTTTTTCGTGATTCATAATCAAGCACAATCTTATTTCTTGAAATCTACTCTATCAGAAGTTCAAAACAATACTTTGTAACCAACAATTAACAAACTCTTAATGGCACACACCATAATGGAAATGAGCAGAATCATAATTGAGTTGTAACCAACAACAAGCAAAACCTTAATGGTGGAGACCATAATGGCAACGAGAATAATCATAATGGAGTTGTAACAAAAAACAAGAATAACCTTAATGGTGAAGACCATAATGGCAACAAGAAGAATCATAATGGAGACAAGGAGAAGGGACAAGATTCAAAAGTTGGGCTTTATCATTCATTCATCATTGTGGGTATTGATTAACTGATCATTACCAATATTGTGGACTTTCAAGGCATGAGGCTGCAACAAGTTAATTGGATGAGAATTCACTGTGAGGTGATGGTATAGATGTATGTCAGCCATGATTAGAAAATAAGAGCCAATGCAACTGAACCAATGAGAGTTGAAATAAAAAAATAAATAAATAAATAAAAAAGATAAATTATTTTCATTGTATAAGGTTAACTTTATGCATTGTAATTTGATTTTGGGTCAATGGTGGATTAATTCAAGGTCAAGGCACTTACCAAATGCATAATACTTACCCGTGGTAGCGATAATAATTCATGTTTTTTGTTTTTTTTGTTTTTCTAAATATGCTGGTTTAGAAAAATGTTATACGTTGTATATCAAATATCCAAAATGGTGAGTAAAGTAGGATGACCCCTTTAATTCTTTCACTTCTTGAAAATATAATGGGTAGCATATAAATACAATGTAAATATTTACATAGTGACTGATAAACCTATGATTCTTGTTATAAGATTATGAATGATGATGCTTTGCTTGATAGTCTTATAGATATTTGGTACAACATATAGACATGTACAATGAAATACATAACATCTCTTAGAAACATTGCGTACTCAATTACAATGCTTTATTAATTTTATTAGGTAAAAAAATTGATATTGAATGTAAATTCAAAGTCCATTAGTTAAGAAATTTATCATCTTGTTCATAATAAAGATAAATGTTGTGATTATCGATTCATGTTTGTATAAAGTTAATGCTTTTAATTTTATTTTTAAATTTTAATAAAGGAAGAATATGTAATGACTTACTGAGTTGAGAGGTGCATTCTACAGTTCAAAATGAGGGCGATTTGTGATTCCATCCATGCTCAACCTAGAATTGACATGTGTAACCAGTATAGATTTGCGCCTCAAGAGATTTGATCCTCTTAGACATTGATAAATTTGTGCTTTCATTATTTAAATCTCAACTTTGAATGTAAATACACTAAAATATTCAATTAAATTTTTAAGTATATAAATAGATTCAATGCCTTGAAAATCCCCATTGACACTTTAATTTTGTAGATTACACCTTGAAATTATACCAAATATTTGATAAAATTCTAGATAAAATAAACTAGAAAATATAAATATGAAAAAGTTCTAAAATGTAGAATAATAAAACAATTTGAATATTTTAACATTAATATATATATATATATATATTATATATTTATTATATATTATATATTTAATTTTTCATCGCTTTCTAATGTAATATAGATTTGTTTTTTTACCATATAACATAGTGACATTAAAATACTCTTATGTAAAATGGGACATTGAAGATATTTTATTTATGACCCACACTTATTTTATTAAAGTGTCTTTCATGTAGCATAGCAATATATGGTAATACTACTAATATATATATATATACATATACTTTTACACCACAATATATACTACTATACATATATATACCATATACCAACACCCACCCACACACACAACACAGCACACATTATATTATATTATAAAGTAATTAAAAAAATAAACTCTTATGGTTAAAATATTTAGAGTACTCTTATTATTCTACATTTTGGTCTCTTTCCAAATATACCTTTCTAGTTTATTTTGTTTAAAATTTTATAAAGCATCCAGGAGTGGCAGGTGTGGGAGGAGTTATCTTTCGCCTTGATGAACAAATAGAGACTCAATTTTCTTAGGGCATGTTATACAATTATTTGTCGCACTCCTTGTCTCATACCCTGAGCTATCAAACATTGCCCAAAATGTCGCAGAGCAACAAAAATTGTCAATGAATTCACCATGAAAAACATTGATCAGAGCATCCCTGAAGAAATGCCTTGAAGTAATTTTGGATGATCTTGTCAAAAACCCCTATTCGCAAGTCCAACGCTACTTTTAGCAGGCACACTCGTGCTAGTACCCTTTGGTCTAACTAGCGACTAGCACCGACAACGCGACTTTCGATAGGAAAATCTGCGTTGATCCTCTTCAGGTGGTTTCTCCAAAAATGGAGTAGAAGCTTCTCTTACTAGAAGCCTCGAGAACGACGAGTTGGTTATTATTGAATAAGGATATGGTCGAGTTGTCCCATTTTTAGTCCTTGATCCTACCTTTAGGGATCTTCCCCTTCATATGTGGACCTTCTTCCCCCTTTTGTGGATCCCTAACTCTCTCTCCTTCCCTATAAATGCATTCCCTTACACCCTCAAATGGTTGGTCAGACTAGATTGGTCATGCTGTTGCCAAATTGTGCCTAATTGCTGCCAATTTGTGAAGGAGAAAGAAGAGCTTGAGAAGTCTTGGCTTGGACTTGGAAACCCATCCCAAAGGAGGCTTCTAACATCAAGGTAGTAGTTATATGCTTCCCTATTGTGTTTATTATTAATATAATGCATGTTTACTTTTCGAAAGCATGTAAATGAATACTTGCTTATTATGATGCTCCTTGATCTATCATATGTTTTACATTAGAATGCATATGTTATGTTTTTCTTTTGTTTTCTTTGTTTTATCTCTCTTACAGGTATTCATTCACAAAAAAATAGTGAGGATCGAGCTTGGGAGTGATGAAATCAGGATCGACATCGAAAAGTGACCACATAGGAGTGCGGCAGGCCATATTTCCTCTCTCACGTCATTCTTATTTAAACTAGGACAGTTTTTCATGTATTTGTTTTAGTTGTTATTAGATCCACTGATTGGACTATAGGGATTGCTTCTATCAGTAGAAGGGATTGCCTAGATAACAAATTGGCGACTCTACTAGGGATCCTATAGCCCAATCATCCCTCCTTTTTCATTTAGTTTTCTTGGTCATTTTTGCGAACCATTGAATGATCCTTGGTTTTGATTATGTTTCTGTCTGCACTCCAAGTATTCTATGTTTTAGGGTATCAGGTCTAGGGTTTTGTTCAAACTTTGTTGGTTTCTCCTAAGTTTTTCTCACCCAACACCCTTTTTCTTAGACTTATTTATGCTGACAACACTGATTTTTCCCAGTACAGTCACGCTGGAAACCTTGTCTTCTACTGTCTGCCCATGCTGGTCTAGTTTCTCATCCAGCACGGATTTTGTTATGTAAAGTAGTGTTGCCAACACGGATTTTGCTATGTAAATTAGTGTTGATGACCCTGTCAGCATAGATTTTGCTATGTAAAGTAGCGTTGATGACCATATCAGCGCAAATTTTGCTATGTAAAGTAGTGTTGATCCTTAAAATTGGGAATTTTTAGGGTTTCTGCTATAAATCCTAGTGTGTCCTGATCTCTCAGGTCATCCTCTTTCTCCGTGTGCACTGAATTTTCTTTGATTTGTGTTAGTTCCTTTGTAGTGTGCAAAAGTCCCTCCCATTGTTTGAAGTGGTGAAAGTAAAGTTTGGTTGAGTATTTTATTCTTTGAGTTAATTAAAATATTTGTTTGTTGCTTATATGAGTGGGAAAATACTTATTTTATGTTGATTGAGCAGTAGTAGTTCTTTTTCATTCATAATGAAATTGATTTTGCATTCATTTATTTTTCATCTCATAATTTACTTTTCGTAAAATGCATTAGATCACATTGCATTGAAAAGTCATTTTTTGATATTTATCATTGAACATAGATTACATTGTTTAGTGATTGAAAACTAAAAGTTCATCGAGTGCATTCTTCGAAATAAAAATTGAAATCATTTTGCTTTTGGTGGTTGCATTTGGAAAATGAAAGTGAAAGATATAGTTAGGAAATCTTTGGTTTCCGCATTCTTCGTTGTTGCATCATTGTTTGAATCTCTTCCCATACTATATTAGCTTTCATCGAAACGGAAAAGATCCTTTTCTCATGATATTTGCATCATAGGTGTTCAAGTGACATCATTTTGAGCCTTAAAACCGAATCTTAATTGAAGATAAACTTAAAATTTACCTCAATTAACCTAAGGAGCATTTGGAACTTAACGCAAAAATTTAGAGGTCTAAGCTATAGACGTGTTTCAACATCATTAAACCTAGGAGTTGTCGTTATTTTCTAGCGTTGTATCCAGGGGGTGAAATCTCGTTCCACATTTCTCCTCCACCTAAACCATATCAACCTCTAGTTAATCTTAAAATTGACCCTTTGCCTTCTTTGCATGTTTGGTCTTCTTCCTCTTCTTCTTCATCATCTAGTGAAAATATGCAAGTTAGTAACCAGGTGGAGAAGAAGAAAAATAAGTAAAGGGGCAACCAGGTAGTTGATGCTACTGATGCATTTCATGTTGAGAAACCTTCCAATCAACCTCATAAAGTGAAATTCCCTTGCAATATTTGTAAGGATGGCCACCTTCTTCGAGATTCTCCTGGTATTCCCAAGGTCATAGAAGTGTGGTCCAAAGGTTCACATCAACCTTTGTCATCAGCCTCTGGAGATCATGATGGTGATAAACATTCACCTAGTGACAATAAATTACATGGGAAAAAGGGAAAAGTCAAATTTCCCTATAAGTTATGTGAAGGGAATCATCCTATTCACCTTTTTCCTCATATGGATTAAGTCTCTAAAGTGTTGGATAACATTACCACTTCTCAACCTCGTCTTCCAACTGGTTATCAAAAGATTTCCCTTGACCCTCCACTAGTTGATCAAGTGATTGATCAAAACTCATCTCTGGTTAATCCCACTCTCTCTAAAAGTGAATCCCATCAGTCTATTTCTGACCAAACATTGGTAAAAAAAATGGTTGACCTGGTTTTTCTTTCAATTGACTGTGTCTATCCTGTAGAGAGTGAAGTTTGTACCCCTTGAGTTCTTCTAGTTTCTTTCAGATTCAAAAGAATTAGGGGGAAATCCTCTTGTTCACACGGTACAGGAGGGTGATCCTCTTATTCCCAGAGTACAGGGGGGTGATCCTGCTATTCCTACAGTACAGGGGGGTGATCCTCCCATTCCTATAACTCAATAGGGTAGTTATCCCATTCTGATGGCACCCTCTCCAAGTAGTTTAATCACTTTCTTTGATTGGAGTCGACTAGCAGGATATTGTCTTCCTTCTTATGTGCCCTTTCAGATCACAGTACAAGTTTATAATATACCCATACTTAGCACAATCATAGATGAAGGTGAATTTGTTAGTATTCTTTCTTCAAATACTTGGCAAGCTTTAGGTTCTCCACAACTTGTGCCCACTACCCAAAATATCTTTGCTTTTAACGGAGGAACCACCATTAGGGATCCTTCCTAAGTTGCGTATTACTTTGGGAGGAAAAATCATCTATCTTGACGTGATGGTCATCCAAGGCCCTTTGGATTTTAATTTAATCCTTGGCCGTGACTATGTTTATGTCATGGGAGCTCTTCTCTCTTCTCTCTTTTGTGTCAAATGTTTCCTGCATGAAGGAAGAATTGTGGCCATTGATCAAATTTCGTTCGTTGGTCCTAATTTGACTCTCAATAAACCATATTCCCTAAATGTTCCTTGTATTCAAGTGGTATCACCCCCGCCATAGGTTAATTATGTGGCCACTTCTTCCATGTCTGCGTCTACTGATGATCTAGTCAGTGATATAGTGTATCATGTACTGGGGGCATTAGAGCCTGACCTTTTCATTAGATCCCTTGACATGTATCCCTTCCAGATCATTGTTCTCCCATATAATGAGAACCTTTTGGAATCCATGGCCTCTTATGCGGTATGATCAAGGTTCTCAGAGCAAAGTTCTTTTGTCTTGTGTCAAGATCCTTAAAAAATGAATCACGCAAGCTTCTCGAAGTAAAGTTCCTTGTCTTGTGTCAAGCTCCTTAAAAATTGAATCAAGGTTCTCAGAGCACAATTAATTTTCTTGTGTCAAGCTCCTTAAAAAATGAAACAAGGTGTCATGAGCATGGTTCTTTTCATGTGTCAAGCTTGTTTAAAAAATGAAACAAATTCCCTTCCAATTCGAGTCTTTGTTTAGATCTCGTAAATTCCCAGTCGAGTCTTTCACTTGATCCTGTAAATGAACCTTCATTCCATCCACCTATAGTAACCAGTAGTCTACTTAGGTGAATGGAATGAAGCTTGGGAGGCATGTACCTCGAATTGAGTCATTATGCTAGGGGAATTCAAATAAATCTCAAGCATAGTTTCTAAATGTTTTAAGCTTGCGTAAAATTGAAACCAATTTCAAGCAGAGTTTCCTATGTTTCAAGCTTGTGTAAAAATGAAACCATTTTCATCTTACCTCTCATGATTTTCATTTATGTCAGCCTGTTTTTTCCAAATGAGCCTTGGGTTTTCTCATTCCATCATCACCATCTCTTTGGCTGATCATACGCTTTCACTTGGTTTTTTTACCCTTGCCCGAGGAACATGTGTGATGAGTTCTCTTATTAGACAGGCTCTTAACCTTTGCATGTTTTGAGTAGTTCCATCATGACTGGAACCAATTGCTATCCTTTTATACCACTCGTTCCTCCAGGTGGAGTCCTCTTTTAGCTATTTTTAGACTCCAAAAAATGAAAATATTGTCGAATAGTTGACTTTTTGAACTCGCAAAAGTAAATGAAAAGACACCTACTTAGTATAAGTTTAACCCTTTTCCAGACTAAGATAGACTAATGTACAAAAAAAGGCATAACTTAGTCACACGTGGCTAAGAGATTCTCTTGAGTATTGTTTTCTACCTTTTCAGACTTAAGAGACTATTTACGAAAAGGAATATCTAGAGTTTCATTTTTTCCTCTTTTTCACTCTCTAAACATGAAAAAGATGTTGATTTACGCCTCTGTTGGACTCGTAAAACTTAAATGACGCAAGACTTGTCGCCATGACGAAACTGAGTTACTCCTTCCTAGGGCTCGTTAAACTTACTAGGATGGATTCATCCGAAGGATGAACTTATACGACAAGCATATGGTATCCTCTTCAAGCTTGTGATTAAAAATAAATAGGTACTCACTAGAAATAGCGAGGGAAAAATGGAAGTAAATGTGTCTTGTATTCTGCATGAAAGGCCGCATGTTGCTCTTGAAGATGACACTCATACACATTTCATGTTGGGTTTGGTATATCCTCACTTCGTCACTTGCCTTCTTAGGTTTGGGAAATCCATTTTCCTCTCATTTGATCGTTACCTATCATCATCATGACCATTGATCCCATTTTAAGTCAAACACTGCCAAAATCTGGAGTCGTGTCACCTATATGTTCAAGAGAAGTTTTGTCTGCAAATTCAAACCTCTTATACCCCATTTGACCTTCTCTGCTACAATCCTGAATCACTCTCACCAAAATTAAAAATTCCTTTATTTCATGTCGATGACGTGGGAAACATTATGGCCCTCCTTATACGAATAAATTCTTGCCGACTCTAACTCATTATCTATGAAAATGATCTAGAAATTCCCTTCCAATACCTTGGAGCTTGAATGCCTCAATGGCAGGTTCTTTGCATTCGATGATAGGTTCACATCATAGGCCTTCGATTGAATGATTATATGAGTGTTCAACTTCAGCTTCCTTTTTCACACTTGTGGATTGTGTTGTTGTACCTTGAGAGCCATTGGTATTATTGGTGGTCTCCCTTGTACCTGTTAACTATTCACATCATTGACCGATAATCAGGTGGTTTCTACCATGTTCGAATTCAACATGTCTATTCACATGGTTAAATTCGTAATTTGGTTGGATCAGGACAGAGATGAAGACCCTATATTTCATCTAATAAATCCAGGTAGCATGGAGTTATTGAGTATTCATGATTGTATACACATGATCCTTTCTAGTTGGATGGTTGCTTCCGTGACGTGGATCCATACATATGATCCTTTCTAGTCAGATGGATGCATCCATGCTGTGGATCCATAGCTATGATCCTTTCTAGTCGGATGGATGCATCCATGTCATGAATCCATACATATGATCCTTTCTATTCAGATGGTTTTCCATGTTGTGGATCCATACACATGATCCTTTCTAGTTGGATGGCTACGTCCATGCCATGGATCCATACACATGAGCCTTTCTAGTCGGATGGTTGCACCCATGTCATGGAATCATATATGGTTAAATGCCTAATCAGAGATGTCATATATGTTGTATTATGTTTGATTTGCAGGTTTCCTGATGGTAGTTCTCCAAAGTACTTTCCTTGACTTGTAAAGCACTTCAGCCATCACTTCTTGTTCTGAATTCATGACTTAGGGGGCACATGTTATATAGCAATTTATTGCACTCCTTGTCACATAGCCTAAGCTACCATATTTTTCCTAAAATGTCATAAAGCAACAAAAGTTGTCAATGAATTCACCATGAAAAACATTGATCAAAGCATCCTTGAAGAAAAGAAGAAGAAATGTCTTGAAGTAATTTGTGCTGGTACCCTTTGGTATAACTAGTGACTAGCGCTACCAGCATGACTTTGGATAGGAAAATCCGCGCTAATCCTCTTCATGCAGTTTCTCCAAAAATGGAGCAGAAACTTCTCTTACTAGAAGCCTTGAGAACGATGAGTTGGTTATTGTTGAATAAGGATATGGTCAAGTTCTCCCATTTGAGTCCTTCATCCTAACTTTCGGGATCTTCCCCTTAAGGTGTGACCTTCTTCCCCTTTTGTGGATCCCTAAATCCATGTCCTTCCCTACAAATGCATTCCCTTACACTGTCAAATGGTTGGTCATACTAGATTGGTCGTGTTGTTGCCAAATTGTGCCTAATTGCTGCCAATTTGTGAAGGAGAAAGGAGAGATTGAGAAGTCTTGGCTTGGACTTGGAAACCCATCCCGAAGGAGGCTTCCAACATCAAGGCAGTGATTGTATGCTTCCCTCTTGTGTTTATTATTAATAGAATGCATGTTTACATTCCAGGTATTCATTTGCAACAAAATAGCAAGGATCAAGCTTGGAAGTGAGGATATCAATATTGACATCGAAAAATGACTGCATAGAAGTGAGGTAGGCCATATTTCCTCTTTCATGTCATTCTGATTTAAACTAGGAGAGCTTTGCATCTATTTCTTTCGGTTTTTAATAGATCCACTCATTGGACTAGAGGGATCGCTTCTTTCTGTAGAAGAGATTGCCTATATAATAGGGCCTGGGGGTATAAACCAACAACTAAGCTTAATATCTTGCTATTTGGCAAGGACTGGAATTGGGAATTGAAAAGAAAATTATCAAAGACTCAATGTTTGAAGACTCAATGATAGTAATTCATTAGGTGAAGAAAGCTAAGGGAATGGCGTTTTTTCTTATTCTTTTCTTTTTCGGGGGGGGGTTAAATCTTTAACATGTTTTAAAAATTCTAGTGAAAACCAATTTTTAAACATAAAAAAAAAAAAAAACTCTGAAAACGAAAAAGTTTGATGTTAGAATAACATCTCTCTCTTTTTTTTTCGGGGAAAATTTTCAACATTTTTTAACAATGATGTTAAAGATCAAATATCATGACTTTGAAATACTTTAAAATTCCAACAATATCCAGGCATGACATTAAAGGTAAAATATCATGTCTTTGAAAGGGCTTAAAATTCCAACAATTTTCAGCCATGATGTTAAAGAGAAAATATTTATAATTGTGTTCAACCATAACATTAAAGATAAAATTCCCGGATACGGGTGCATATCAAAGATATTAAGGAGGTGGTAGAACGGGATGGCAAGTGGCCATGCCAGATGGCCCTTCGTAATCCTGCACATCAGTCTATAAATTGTATTAACGCTGGCCTTAAATGGCATTTAAGCTGGTGTCGTCCTCAACCAGCCCGCAACTACCCACCTCGGCTCTGCGCAATGATGACCTCTGGGGATATTAACTCCACTGCCCCTGTCTCTTATCCCCTACCTCTGCAATGTTTATGCCCTCAGGCAGTTGCAGCACCTAGCTCTCGCACTTCTACGGGGAGGCACTACAACATCCTTTGTTGCACTGATCTAGGCCTGGGAATCCACTTTACTCAAAGCCTAGTCGGCAATTTTGTCTTCCATTCGGCCTCTGTAGCTAATCCCTCCTCTGAGCCGACCGCTGAACCTACTGAGCCTTCTCATAACTTTGAGCCTTATCCTGGCAGAAATTCTCATACTCATGGTGTCAACATGTCGAGAACACGGCATAGAATGCGTAGTGGAATTCCCTCCAATCCACAGCCGCCCCTCCACTCAGCCCAATTCCTCTACCGCTGCTCCCTGAACAAGCCCATCATTACCACCACCATCTCCATTACCTTTCACGAGGAGGAGCAAGCTACAGAGGGTTGACGCCATTCCATAACGACGCCTACCAGAGTCGCAGGGAGCTCACATTCCATCACCTTCCACGAGGAGGAGCAAGCCACAGACGATGGTTGCCACACCAGAGCGGAGCCAGCCATGGTCAAGAAGAGCACTCACTGTGCAGAGATGAAGCAAACTAGGAAGGAGATGGACCAAGACCAGCATGACGATAAAGACATGGATCCTTACCATTGTTTTATAGTGGAGGAACAACTGGGGAAGAAAGCAGATGACACGAAGGCTTCGACGAAGACAGATGATGATATGGAGGATTATAGGTGCTTCGTTGTTGAGGAACACCCGTCATCTCTGCAACGCACCTGATCGGCCACACAATCTGCCACGTGTCTACTATTCTCAGGTTATGGGAATTATGCTTTCTGGTTTCTTTTACGGGGCTTTTAGGAAAACTTGTTGTTATTTGGTTATTTGGTAGATATTTTGTTTTTCTCTGAAAAACCGATTAAAAATTATGCGTAATTGTTGGTTTCCTGTGCGTGGGCAGCAAGATAATACTGGTAATCTTATTTTTTATTCGAACTGGTTTCCCATCATGGGCAGTACAAACTCTATTTTGTTGTTTTTGCCCCACACTCAGGCATGGACATGCACAGGCTAAAGCCTGAGTGTACTATATTTTTTAGTAATAGAATTTAGCTTAATTTAGAAAAAAACATTAAAGATAAAATATCATAACTCATAAAAACCTTAATTTTTTGACAATTTTTCAACTACGGAATTAAAATAAAATATCACAACTACAAAAAAACTTAAGTTTTCATTATATTTCAACCATGGAAATATGGAAAAATTATATGACTAAACAAAACTTAAAAAATGAACACGTGAATGAAAGAGTCATTATACCAATAGTAATTTTTTTTAAATGCTAAAAATATAGCTATTTTAAAATCTTAGCATAAGACAACTTGACACATTGCAACAAATATTTAAAAATCAACCATTAAATTAACACGCAATGTAGATGAACTTGACCCATTGCAATGAAATCTTAAAATCAACCATGAAATTGACACACTGTGGGGTCAGACTTGATCCATTATAATGAAAACTTTAAAATCAACTATCAAATTGTTACATAATGGGCTCAGTTGCTAGTCAAGGATCGACATGGATCTTGTAGAAGAGAAAAAAAAAATACAAAACAAAACACCTTGATGGAGGTGGATAACTGAAGGTAGTTAGGAGTCATGCCTGACCTCCCTTTAGACCATCCATGGTGTGAAAGGAAGGAGTGTTGTGTGGCAGAACATGCAACAACCTACCAGTTGAAATCAACCATCAATGATCGGGAACATTTATGTTAATGCAGGTGGGTTCAAGATTTCATACAACAGATTATGGGTTTCACAATGATATTATGGTGATTTTATTTTGGGGTAAGTGAACCAGACTGGTGCCATAGGCCAACCCTTCGGCTCTTTGGTAGTTATTGGAGACTTGAATGGGAAATGTGCTCTAAATTGGAGGGTGCCAGGAATGGCATGAGCTTGCAGAAGTGAACCAAAAGAAATTCTAACTCTTACTTATACTTGCACTCCTTGTGGCAACCTCTAGAATGGTTGGTTAATTTGATCTCCACCTGCTTTTGGTTTCACTTCGAAATTTTTATAGATTCTAATCTATCGTATCGCATGCTCTTTGGTGTGTTGTTGGAATTGGTCGAAGTGCGAGAGGGGAAACAGTTGGGATTTTCTCCCAATTGATTCTCGTCTCCTTGGTTCTTTGTTATCTTGTATATTTGTGATCCATTGATGCAGTGTTGGTCGATATTAGTTTGGCATTTTCTTACGGGCATCAGAGTATGATCCTATGGTGGTGTGCTCCTTAGAAGCAGAATCAGATGTGGGTGGTCCGAATTGTGGGTGTAAGGGGATTGGATTTGGTAGCAATGGTTAACAAACCTAGTCGGGTGAGACTAATAAGATCCTCTGGAATAACCATGTAAATATTTGCATTTGATTTGCAATTACTAGAAAGTTTTTTTTTTTTTTTTTTTTTTTTTTGGTAACAAGATTGGATAGTGGATATATTACCAAAAGTTGTGATGGAGCAAGCTCATATTACAATCAACTATAGCATAAGTGGAAACTAAGCCGTGAGAATGTGTGGGGAACACAGTCTCTTCTCCTGTGCTTATATTAAAAAATTCATAGATTTTTGTAGCTATTCTTGAATATTGTCTAACATATTGTCCTACTAAAGCAAATTTACATAACATTGATTATTTGTATTTTTTCATGGTTTCTAGACTGACTACTCCTAAGAGGGCTGATTCTTCTTGTCTTGAATTCCATTTGGTTTGCTTCCTTATTTTTCCCCTTGGGCTGCTTGTTGTTCCTTCTGTTGTTGTGTTGTTCCTTCTTTTGGCTGCGGCTATTCCTTCTGTTGTTGTGATGTTCCTTCTGCTTGTTGTTCCTTCTATTGTTTTGTTGTTCCTTCTGCTTGTTGTTCCCTCTTTTGGCTGCAACTGTTCCTTTTGCTTGTTGTTCCTTCTGTTGTTGTGTTGTTCCTTCTGTTGGTGTGTTGATCCCTCTGCTTTTTGTTCCTTCTGTTGTTGTGATGTTCCTTCTGCTTGTTGTTCCTTCTATTGGCTGCGGCTACTTGTTGTTCCTTCTGCTTGTTGCTTGGCATTCCTGAGTGTGACTGATAGGGAGGGGAGGCGCTGATGTGGGGGAGGTAGAGAGGCAAAATTGGTCTCTAGAGGGGGAGAGAGGTTGGTGGCAGCAGGTTTGCATAGCGCAGATGGTTAGAAGCTTGACATCTCTCCAGAGAGCCTTGAAATGAAGATCTCCTTCGTGTCTAGGTTTTATTTCAAAATTCTGAGTACAACGCTCAAACTGAGTGTTGAGGCCAATGAATGTAGATCTGCCTGTTGTAGCTTGGTTGAGGTAGGGGATGAGGTGAGTAGGGTCCTCCATTGAGACTAAGATTTCCTTGAGGCAGCAAACAACCTTTATTTGCTAGAGAGTCTGCTTGCTTGTTTAAATCCCGTAGAATGTGGTAAGAGTCAACTCTGTCAAAATATTTCAAAGTGTTTCGGATTTGCTGTAGAGTTTTGCTTAATGTAGGATTACCAAAATGATCTTCAGAGTTTAAAAGTTTAATCAGAAGATTTGAGTCTCCAAAAATTTGAATTATTTTATAACCTAGCTCCTTCGCAATCTAACAAACTTTTAAGAGACTGTAACTCTCTGCTTGATTGTTCGAGCTAGTGCCTAGGCCCCAACTGAAGCCAGTTTCACTCGATCTATCTGGGGAAAGAATCAAACCCCCTAAACCTGCAGTTCCTGGGTTCCCCTTTGACGCTCCATCAAAGAAGATCGTGGATTTTGAGGTCCCCTGCCACCATGTGTGAAAGTCACCTTCAGTGAGTCGCAAGCGCCAAGAAGGAGCATTTAACGGTTTGCTGACTGAATCGTTCCTCTCTCCTTTCAAGCAGGATCCCAACCACACAGAAGCTTCTGAAGGTAAAGAGGAGGTGGGAGTTGATTTACCTGTAATTTCCAGTAAGGGGGATTTCACTTTGGCCGCCACCACCACTAAATTCGGAAGCCTGTTGTTGAAAACATAGTCGTTTCTAGCCAACCACACTTTTCACCAAAGGCATTTTGGAATAGCTTGCCAGATGTTGTTCCAGACTGCATTTTTAGCTTCTTTTTTTTTTTCTGGATTTTGGTCTGTCCAGGAGACATAAAGAGAAACGATAGATGTCTAGGAGGGGGGGGGGGGGGGT
>APFE031516304.1:0-14725 GCA_000404065.3 Pinus taeda | reverse complement strand
TTCGACGGTGGACACCATCAATGTAGCGGCAAAGTGTATCAGAGAATATCTTGAAGCGACGGCCCAAAGCAAGAGAAAATTGAATATCTTCCAGCAGATTCACAGAAGGAGAGTGAAATTACTTGAAGCTCTCAAATCATAATAATTGCACATTCAATTCGCACCAAAGCCGAACTGTAGCCCCGAAGCTCATTCACTTCAGCAGCACTGCATCTGGTCCCCAAGGGCCACCTCATCACCTGTTCCGATTCGGCTGCGCCCAGCGCAGCCAAAAAGATTTACTTGCATTTAATTCCATCAGCATTTAGATTTTTGAAGAGTTCTAAGCAGACCTGTCAAGGTCACTTGTAATGATGTCTTCCTAATATTTTGTTTATAAATACCACCCGAAGCGATATTGTGAAGGGTTGGTTGGTTGGTAGTAGTAGTTGTTGGTCAATCTCCTTTCCAGCAATTTCTCTGAGTAAAGACTCGCACTGTAACTGTCATATTTTTCATAATCAAAGATTGTTGAAAGCATGGATTGCAAAACAACTTGTTGTTTTCTCTTGGCCGAGGAATGATCACGGAATTCCTGTGTATCTGCATGATCCAATAAGTGTTTTTCTTCCCTGTCTATTTTATGTTTTATCACCTTTCCGCCTTTCTAAGTTGCAGGAAAAAAGAATAGCTTAAGATTTGTTTCATTACACCTTAAGTTCAATTTCTGCATTTTTCAATGTTTTCTTCAGAAACAGTTATGAGCTTGTATTCTTAAATGATCTGGTTTACCCTATTTCTTTCACAGATGAGTGCATGTCTTTGGAATTCTTAACTGCTCCGGGATCCCACTCATCCACTTCTCCTCTTTGTCAGCATGATGAAATGATTATCTTTTTCCTTTCATCCCTGATGCTCATTCCGTACTTTTAGCAGACCAAGTATTGTATCCTATGTGGCTATCCCGCTCCATATCCCCTTGTGACCAAGATAACGCTCGCATGCCTCAATCTGTGACTCCATGCCCAATGGTTCGAAACTTATAACACCTTACTGTGCCTCTTTATTCAAGAATCCTATCTTCCTTCCAATCACAGTCAACATTCCCTTGAAGTCAGAAAGCTAGCCTAAAATCATCAACTAAGGTTGAATCTAAAGGAGAGAGCCCTCTCCGATTGTAGGTGGGCTAGAACCTACAATCAGAAGATTGGTTTGTGGTTACTTCGGTCGTATCCTTAATAGGAGCCTAGGGACAACCTGAGTGATAACAATGGTCAACACCTGGCTCTACTTGGGGACACATTGCTGCACTGTAGGAATGTGAGAATCTAGAATCTGCATCGACGCAACACACAATATAACATAAGTAGCGTCCATTCAAAATCATCATATAACATTAAGCACAAGAAAGATATAATCTCTTCATTTATTAACTATCTAGTAACATGAAAAATAATTCTAATCCTAAAACAAAAATGAAATGCTGAAATGACAAGGTGTAGGGTGTCCTTGGCATCAGATGTCATATTTGAAGAATAGCTTGAAAATTTGGCCATTTGCAAGTAATTCAAGTGGTTCGCCATCCAATCTGCTCAAGTAGAATGAATTTGGCCCAGCAATGTCTCGGATAATGTATGGTCCCAGCCACAAATTGTCAAATTTCTTATGTTTTCCCGGTTTTTCATTTTTGCAATCCCAAAGAAGTACCATATCTCCAACCTGCAAAGATCTAGATCGAAATGATTTATCAAAGATTTTCTTAATGTTAGATCAACTTTTACATATATTATCAAAAACTATCCTACGAATTTCATCCAACTCCACAATTTGATCAATCTATTTTGAATAACATATTTATTAGTGGAAAAATGTTGAAGGAGTTGATAAGCTGGAAATTTCAGGTGCATAGGTAAAGTTACATCCAAGCCATAAACTAACTCGAAGGGACTTTTACCAGTAGCTTTCTTTTTAGTAATCCTATTTGCCCATAAAGCATACTTGATTTTGCTATCCCAAGATCACTTATTATCTTCTACTATCTTCTTGATAATGGTTATGAGATTTTTATTACTTGATTCAGCAAATCCATTACCCTGAGGATAGTAATTTGATGAATGAGATAAAACAATGCCATACTTGAAACAAAAAGATGAAAATTCTGAAGAACTAAAAAGCCTTGACATTATCAATAGTGATCTTAGCAGGGACACCAAATCTGGTAATGGTATTATTTTCAATGAAATCCATAATGACCTTTTCAGTGGCATTCTTAGCAGGGATGGCTTCAACCCATTTAGTGAAATAATCGGTAGCAGTCAAAATCCATGAGTAGCCATTGCTAGAATTTTCATGAAACTTCCCAATGAAGTCCAGACCCGAATGCTGAAAAGATGCCTCCACAACCACAGGTTGTAAGGGCAGGGCAACAAGCTTCTGTTTCCCAGTGAACAGTTGGCAGGCTTGACAACTTCTAACAAACTTATGCACATCAGAAAAAATCGAAGGCCAATAATAACCAGCTCTCAGAATTTTGTGGGCAGTCGTTCTAGCAGCATAATGGCCACCACAAAACCCCGAATGAAACTCAGAAACTAACTTCTTGGACTCAATTTCGTCAACACACCTAAGTACTATGCCCTCAGGATTTCTCCATCCAAGGCCATCCTTCATGAGGCAATACTTAGTGGCTTTTAATCTAAGATCTCTTCTCTTATGAGCGACTCAATGGTTAGGACATGTAAGATTTAACAAGTAATAAATAATGTCCTTGTACCACTCATGCTCCCCTAATCTTTGTAGCTTAGGTGAAGATGAATCGTTAAGACAAATCAAGCCAAGAGCTTTTTCATTACCTTCGGTCATCATTTGAGCCAAGCCTTGGCCTTTTACTAACTTGGTGGGTCTAATCTCTAAGTCATATTCTTGTATTTTAGTAACCCACCTAGCACGAGTCCCTAAGCAACTAGTTTGAGTTAATATATCTTTAACCGCAGAATGTGGGACAAAAGCAATGATTTTGGAATAACCCACATAAATCTTGAAATGCTTAAGAGATTTGACTAAGGCATAGGCTTGCTTTTCCATGGTATTGTATTTCAATTGGGAATTTTGAAGCACTCTACTCATGAAAGTAATAGGCTACTCGTGACCATCCTTATTTTTCTGCAATAAGACACCAGCAATGGTATCTTCAGAAGCGAAAGAGAAAATCATGAAATCCTTAGAGTAATCAGGACTAATTAAAACAGGGGCTTTTGCGATAGCACCTTTGATTTCCTGAAAAGCCTTTTTGCCATCTTCTTTCCAAAAAAATTTTACATATTTTTTCAGAAGACTTTGAATAGGCTTAGCTACTTCCGTGTAATTTGGAATAAATCTAATAAGAAAAATTGTTTTTCCAAGAAAAGATTGAAGGGATTTAAGATTATGGGGAAGAGGAATCTTTTGGATTGCCTCAACTCTTTCAGGATCAATCTTGATTCCATCTTTAGAAACGACGTGACCAAGTAATTTCCCTTCAGTTACTCCAAAAACAGACTCAGCCAGATTTAAAGAAATCTCGTACTCTCTACATTTATCAAAAACTTGCCTAAGATGACTTATATGACTAATACCATCCTTAGAAAAAACAGTAAGATCATCCTGATAAATTTTGATAGACTTCCCAATTAAACCTTTGAAGGCATGATCCATAGCCCTTTGAAATGTAGCCCCAGCATTGGTTAATCCAAACGACATTCTAATATATTTGAAAGTACCCCATGGTGTGGTGAATGTAGTTTTGTGATGATCCTCCTTCTTAACCCACACTTGATTATATCCAGAAAAACCATCTGGCAATGACATCATTCCAGAACCAGTTACTCTTTGCAACATAGTCTCCATGTTCGGCAAAGAGTAATTATCTTTCTTACATGCTAGATTAAAGTTTCGAAAATCGAAACAAAGTCTTATTGTGCCATTCTTTTTCCTAGCAATCACCAGGTTGGAACACCATGTTGAATGCCTCGTTTGAGCAATAATTCCTGATGCAAGCATCTTTGAAAGCTTCGTTTGAACCAAAGGGGCTAACTTAGGATTTATTTGCCTAAGATTTTGACGAAAGGGTTTAGCATTTCATCTTTCAAAGGGATAGTGTGTTCTATGACATCTTCCCTATAACCTTTTAATTCATCATAAGAAAATTCTAAAACGTCTCGATATTCAGGAAGTAAATTGGTTAACTTTTTTCTTTCTTCAACATTAGTACCCTTGCCAATTTTAATAATCTTTGGATCCCTAGAAGTACCAATGTTTACCTCGATGTATTCGCCTAGATCCATTTTATTTTCCTCTTTCATCTTTGTGGCATCATGCCGATCAAAGTGTTGTTCTAAAGAAACCACATTCCTAGGAGTAGGATTTATGATATCTTCATGATCATCAGACCCATCCTCCTTAGAATCTATCTGAAAATTCTCAAACTCATCCAAATTATCAAGAAAACGAATCACTTGTTTCTCGTCATCAAAAACTTGCCAATGCTCTGAGTTATCTGGAATAGAAGGCCTCAATATAACTTCCATTTTTATCTTATCCTTAATCAGCCCATCCGATAACAGCAAAGTAGAAGCAGCTAAAACAAGCTCATCTGCCGAACTATTCTGCTCTCTTGGGATATAGCCTCAAAGTCAAGGGCATCAAAATATTCCATAGTATCCCATACAGCATTTCGATAATTCTTTAACCTTTGATTTCTACATGTAAATTTATTTTTAATTTGCATGATAATTAAGTCAAAATCCCCCTTGATGCTAAGAAACTTAACTTTTAAATCCTTTGCCAACTCAAGACTTAACAATAAAGCTTCATATTCAACAATGTTGTTGGTTGCTTCAAATTCCAACTGATAGGCAAACTTGAAAATATGACCAAGGGGTGATTTTAATACTACTCCTGCACCTTTACCGTGCCTAGACGATGCACCATTAAAATACATGTACCAAACTTTATCCTTGAGATCCCCAATCTTTTTATCAACCTTATTATCGGGAAGAACTATGGAATTAGACAGGATAGCATAATTCCCAATGTCAGATTGTTCTTTAATTATCTTATTATGAGGTCTCTTAGGATCTTCAACATGGAATCTTCTCTCAGACTCTCTATTAAGTCTCACAAAACCATCACCTCAAGGAGAAGGAATCATAGCATATGACCAATTCATTTGAATACTCCCTCCTAGATTAGAGGCCCATTTTCTAGATAAAATCATACCCCAAGCATCAGGCACATCAACAACAACAGTGTCCATAACAATCCTAATGTCAAGGTAAACTAATAAATGAACTTGTAAATCCTTGATTAGACCGTGAACTTCAATCTTCTTAGAATCCATGGCACATATATTGTAGTAAGGCCTAGAAACTCTTAAATTAAGTTGTTCCATGACCCTTTTGGTCATGACACAAGCT
Source organism: Pinus taeda (assembly GCA_000404065.3). Classification (NCBI taxonomy): domain Eukaryota; kingdom Viridiplantae; phylum Streptophyta; class Pinopsida; order Pinales; family Pinaceae; genus Pinus; species Pinus taeda. The sequence continues at coordinate 9,293 of APFE031516304.1, read as the reverse complement.
GAGCACTAGAATCCAACATGCAATTATTCAATTTATATCCATTAACCATCAAAGTAATAAAGAATGGCTAATGATCCTTGTTATCTGAATCTAAACTTTGCAAATATATAGGAGCATCTTGATAATCAACCTCAGGTGCCTTTTGTTGAGAAACATTCACTTGAGGAGCTTCAATAGCTTTTAGTAACTTACTCCTTTGGGAAGGAATCTTCGCAATCTCAGCGACAGGAACCCAGATTTTTGCATTATTAAACCAACTTCCCAAATCGACATCTAATCTAGAGTTTGAACCTGGGTTAAAAATTCGAGGGGGAATTTGATTCCTGCTTTGATCTTTATCTCTTCTTTGATAAGTTAAACCCTTATCTTTAGCAATTTCCATGATTCGGTCTGGAGAAGGCTTCTCACCATATAATTTAATCATCATATCATCTTCATTCTCAAAATTATTTATACTAAAAGCTGATGTGGGAAGCATAACATCTCGACTGTTTTCCTTAACTTCCATCCAGTCTTTCATAGACAAAGAAAACTCTTTACCCACTACATTTATTTGATTACCTGCCCCAAACATTCCATTATCCAAAATTCTTCTAAGTAGCCTCCTCATGAAGAGCATCACAAGCCTGACAATAAGGCGGGGAATCATCGACCAAATTAGTATGTTCAAGCGGATTAGGTGGTATCTGCTCACTAGATTGACCTTTCTTCTGCCAATTGTTATTTCGATTATTATTATTATTTCTAGGATGGAAATTTTGTGTTTGAGCTCTTTCCATTTGGACCAACCTATTTTGCAAAGTAGTTATTTCCTTAGCATGGTTAGAGGTTAATTTTGCTTGGTTAATCTCCATGCTTTCAATTTTTTGCAGTAATTTCTGAACATGGTCGTTATTAGATTTTTGAACCTCTTTTCCTTTAGGTTCTTTCAATTTCGTTGAAGCCCTATCAAAACTTGGGATTTCAGACTTCCCAGATGCTGCCTTATCTTTTTCAAGCTCTATTGCTAAAGCTTGACAATCCCTATAATCAGGAAGTTTAGCATGTCTTAACTCATAAGAGGGCTTAGAGCTAAAGGTATCAATATAAAAGTCCCTAAGAGATTTATCAGTAGGTTTATAATCTTGAGGTAATTCCTTAATAATATCATTGAACCTCTTGTTAAATTCTTCTGCGGGCTCATTTTCTCTCTTTTTAATGATACTGATAGCTTTTACGAGATGCCTTCCTTCTCTCTTATCTCCATACTTTTCCTTAAAGGCATCAACAATCGATTGCAAAGAATCAAATGACTTTGAGGCTTTTTCGTAAACCAATCTAAAGCATCCCCCTCCAAGGTAAGAAAAAAAAGGGTCATTTTTACATTTTCATGATTAAAATCAGTAGCCCTTGCATACCTACCCAGCCATGAACTAAAATATTTTAGATGAGAGTTAGCACTAACTGCATTATTGCCTTGAAAGATAGGCAATTTATCCATCCCATGCTTTGGAATATCATTGGGATAACCTTGAATGTTAGCAAAGTTACAAGGGGCGAATATGTCCATGATGTCATGCTCGACCAGGTTAATAAAAAGCAAACGGATATTAGAGAGGGCTTCTTGTTTGAGATTAACAAGAAGGGTACGAGAAGAAAGTTTGTGTAATCGTACTCTGAGAGCCCTTTTAGGATCAGGAGCAGGATTAACCAAATTGCTTGGATGTCTTCTGGTATACATTCTTGCAGAAGACAGAGGTAGTGGAGTCGCCACCCGGACAAAAAGTCTAACTCGAAATAACTCGAAAGCAAGGAGCCAACAACAAGGAACTTATCTTGGCAAGAGACGAAAGGATGAGAGGAAAGAAATGAGATGAATGTCAAAGGAACCAAGGAAAGAAAAACTCTATCCTTGGTAGTGGCACCCAAAAATGTCGTCGCACAGAATGTCTAGGCACTGCGACAACGCTCAGATCGGGGGCTGTCACCCTGATCCCCAATCTCTCCGTTTAAGCTGTCTCCTTACAACAGGCTAAGGGGGGTAGCCCCTATTGAAAAATGGAATGAAGAAAAACTAGTTGGGAACCAACCAGTTCGGGAGACACAGCGAGGCGATCAAGTACTTGATTAAGATTTAGCAAGACTTAGGATTTGATTAGATTTTAAACAATTGATACCAGTGCCTTATGGAGTCAATGACCGTGCTAGGGAAACTAAGATCAAGTAATAGATTAGCAATTGCTGCTTAGATGAATGACTATCTTATATGACATGCAGACCCTAAAACTAATGTGAGATGCAAAAATTTTGGTTAATTTTAGTTTAAATGCCTATTTAAATGTGAACCCTTCCATCCTTTCTGTGTTGAGCCTGATTTCGTAGTAATTGGCAGAGAGAAGATCTGGAGAAGCACACTAAGGTGTGATTAACGATACCTCTTGAACTTCTAACATACTCAGTGCTTCCGGCACTACAGAGAACTGTGGCTCTGACGACTGCAAGGTCACCATTTTAAGTACTATTAAAATAGGCTTCTCAAGAAAAGACAGATGGAGATCTATCTGTCCATCGACCAAGCTTATGCTTGGAAGTAAATTTTATCTATGCAAAGTTAACTTATATGCAAATGCACTGGCAGATGAGATGAAGTTAGACTCGAGGATGGGAAAACAATTATGTCGCAAAAAGCCCTCAAATACCCAAATGAAATGCTCACTTTATGGATGAAGACTTAAAAGATAAACTTTTGAAGATATTACAATTAAAACACCAACTTATTTCAAAATCTTCCTCATACAGTTATAGCTCAAAGAGAACAAAACTTACTTTGCAATTCGATATCAATGTCAACAAAATTTCACAAATATTCAGCTAGGAAACAAAGGTATGCAATCTATTATAGTTCCATGATAAGATTATTTAACAATCACTTGAAAACATTTGTGAAATGTCTAGCATGTAATGAGCATTAAATAATCCAAGCAATGACGATAGATAGATGCAATATATTCAACAGATGCGCAATGCCTTAGCAATTAAATTTATAGAGATTCAAATACTTTAAACAACCACGAAATTTAAATGCTTAGATCTTAGAATTTAAATGATTATGCTTAGTGACCCAAATCTAGGAAATTTACCACTTTGCTACAGTTAATCCTTATGTATGAAAATTTAAGCACATTTAACTATAGAGAAAAAGAAATGTTGATACCATGAAATTCTCCTTTAGATTTTATCCTTGACAAATTTCATTATTCTTTAGGAAAACTTTTCGATGTGATAAACAAGATTAAATGTGACCAAAATAAATCGAAAAATATTTAATAATTTTTTAATTTTTTAATGGGCCAGAGGCCACATAAAAAATTTAAAACCCTTAAATGTGAAATTTATTTCGATTTAAAACTTTAGGATATCTCAAAGTCACATTAAAAATGAAAAAGAAAGCCCCCTTTTTTTTTAACTTATTTTTTTTATGTTTAGAACTTTTTGAATGTTTTAGAATTTTTCTTTTTTAGATTTTTAGGATTTTTACATATATATAATATAGTATATATATATATATATATACTATATATAATCCAATAAAAATAAAAATAAATAAATAAATAAACCAAAATAATTTTTTTTTAAGCTTTTAAATTTTTTAATGAAATCAAAAGTTAAAAAAAAAAGGCAAACCAAACATAAATTATGATTTTAATGAAACTAAAATACATAGGCTACTCCTAAAGAACTCAAACCTAAAAACATAAAAATAGAATTCGAATGCATAAAAAAAACTTAACCCAAACACATTAAAACAAAAACAAAAAAAACATAAAGAAAAAAAAAGTCAAAACGCTTTGCTGTTTGCAGGTTGAAGGCTGCATGGACTGCAATGAAGGCAGTAGGCTCACGCAGAGAGCAGGTGAGGTCCGAACGACGGAAGGAGGAGACGCAGCAAAGGAAAGATAGCAGAACAAGGCAACGATGAGAGTTTTGGATGTGCAGGTTGACAGATGGTTTAGCAAGGAGTAGCATGCAGAGGAAGGAGGCTAGACGTGTGGATGGGAGATAGAGTTGTGGGTTAGGGAGTTCAATGAGAAAGGACAGCGATGGAGCCATTAAGAAGTCACGGTTTGCAGTGGAAAGGGACATGCGGATTAATGAGCTGGACAGATTAGCAGACAGAATGCAAGGGAAGGTCGAGGAGAAAGCAATGTTGAAGCAATGAACGTGTGGAGGATAGAAGGCTAATTTAACGGCATGAGGATTAAGCAATGGAGTATGGAAATCATGCTAAAGGCAAAAAAGGCGTGGGCAGTGGCAGAGGAAAAGCGTGGGAGCTAGGGAAGCTGCGAAAATGGAGAAGAGGATCGAACTGTAGGTGAGGGAAAGAAAACTCGACAATGGGATGCTCTGGCAGTAGAGGGGTTGCATGTTGGAGGGCTACGGATTTAATGAATGCAGGAGGAAAAAAAGTAGCAACGAAATGCTGCGGTAGAAGGGTTTCTAAAAAAAATTCGAAATGCACAGTGAACCCTAAAACAAACTAGGAAGCAAATCAAATAACCAATCAGCAAGATGGTGGCCCAGAAACCCCTTAAAATCACCAAAACCTCTAAAAAAAAATTCCAACAATCTTAATTTAAAATTTTAAATCCTTCTACTTCAGATTTCTTAATGAAACCCTCACGAAAATTTCCAGATCTGAAAATAAATAAATTTAAACCCTTGGACTGCGAAATCTGGATATGTTCCTTGCCAAAATGATGCTGATGGACCCTCAGAGATCTAGATCTTACCCTCTAGGGCCTAGATCTGGACTTTACATAGCTTTCAGCTTCAGATGTGCAGCTACAGGACAACAAGAAACACCCAATCAATATATACAATGACCCAAAAAAGTAAAACCCCAAAAAACTAAGTTAGAAAACTAAAAATAATTACAGATCTATATACATGAATGGTAGATCTATCGGATCTGGAGAGTGTGAGTCCAACTCCGCTCCCAGATTTGATAATTTGAGGCTCTCAACGGCCAAAGCTATCGATTTAGCATAGAAAATTAAAATTTTTGAATTTTAGAGGAGGTACTGAGCTCAAAACCCTTCATGCATCACCCATAAAAAATATCTTATGATAAGCTCAGGATCAAATTAAGTTGGGTTCTTTAGAAAACACGGATCGGGAGTTGGCTGGTTCAGCCGAGAACTTCTTTGAACGCCCGATGACCTAATAAATAAGGATTTCCTGCAAAACTCAATTTAACCATCAACATAGAATGAGAAAACGATAATAAAATAAAGATAAATAGAGATACCTACTATTATATTCAAAACTTAAATTATCATTCAAACCCCAGCAACTGAGCAAGATACCTATACTCAAATCCCTTCTTAGAAAGCTATCATCAATGCCTAAAAAGAAATCTATGCATGAAAATGACACATCTTACAGTATTTCCAGGAAGAGTAACACCAATAGAAATTTAACCCCAAATTCTTTCTTTATTGCTCATGAAAAAGATTACAAGAGAGCTTTTCGCTTAGTACACGATACAAAGATCGGATGATCTCAACTGACAACTAGCCTCATATTTAAAGATAAATATTCCAACGGCTAGTTTGAGTGATCATTGTCAAAGTAATCTCGACTGTTGATGAGGATCAAAATTTCTTTTAATCTCATCCGTCGAAATTTTAGTTATTGAGGAAATTTCAAAATTTTCAATTAAATGCATTTTAATTAATTCAAAGATTAAATTTTTGAATTAATTTCCTCAAAATTTTGACTTTGACTTAACCCCAGGGACCAACCGCCTAAAATTTAGCAAAATAATCAATTTACCTTAGTCCTTGGGCCTTTTAAAATTTGAATTTTAAGGACCCATGAATTTTTCCTTTGGAAACTTTAAATTTACCTAGGACCTATAATTAATTAAATTTCTGGCTTAAGATTTTAATTAATTTTGGATGGAAAATTTAATTAATTAACCTATGAGGGGACAAATTATTTTTCCAACCCCCAAGACACTTTACATCATTATTTTCATATCTTTTACATCACAAGGGAGAAAGCCCATCTGAAATAGACCCTCACAGACTACCCATTTCTGCGACACAAATATAATCCAACAGACTAACCAATTTGTAATAAAATAACCTAACCAAATAGTTAGGATTATTCCCAAATCACTTTTACACAGACTCGATCTATAACACTAGGATTCGCCTAAGATCCTAGTGACAAAATTCGTTCGGCTTTGGAGTAAGGCTGAAGGAAAACTCTACCGACCATCTGAGAATGGATCAGTGAGACAAAAAACCTCTCGGAATGTAGATCGTTACCAGAAAAATAGGTTTACCTAGGCAATTACATACATGACACATATCTGCTGAGGCTATTTACATCACATACATGCAGAATGGGTTTATATTATAACATGACAACCAAGCTGATGATGATAGCTGGACGACACAGACACCTCGATCAGGTGCTATCCCGTTTGCTTAAAAAAGGGGGTGTATTGCTATGGGTCGTTGACACGTAGTGGTCAACAGACGGGATATACGGTAAAGCCTAGAGGTGGAAACAGACAAATTCCTCACGGTTTAGGTCGAGAGACCCGAAGGCATCCATGCTTGTATAGGCTTGTTGACCACTACGTGCCAACTACCATAGCAGTACACCCCCTTTTCTTCGCAAAAGGGATAGCGCTTGATCGACGTGTTCGTGCCATTCGACAGTCATTGTTGACCTGATTATGTTATGTTGTAAACCCAGTCTGCATGTGTAAATTGTAAATAATCTTAGCAAATCTGAGTCATGTATGTAAATTGCCTAGGTGGAACTAATTTTCTAGTGATAATCTACGTTCTGGAAGGTTTTTTGTCTCACTGATCCATGATCGACAGAGTTTTCCTTCAGCCTAACCCCAAAGCCGGAATGAATTTTGTCATTAGAATCTTAGGGGAATCCTAGTACGTTGATTTGCTAGATTATATTTGGTCGCAGAACTGGGTGGTCTATGAGGGTCTATGTCAAATGAGTTTTCCCCCTTGAGATGTAAAATTGTAAAAGTCATGATGTAAAGTGTCTTGAGGGTTAGAAAATGTTTAATCCCCTCATAAGTCCTAAGTCCTAGGTCCTAGGTGATTTTTCCAAAGGCTAAGTTCGAGGATCATTTTAAAAATAAAAATTTAAAAATTAAAAAAAATAACAATAAATAATAAAGATATGAATATATATATATATATATAATATATAATATAATATTTATATATATATAATAAAAAATAAATAAATGAATAAATAAAATAATAATAATTTAAAAATTTAAAAAATAATAAAAATAAAAAATAAAATAAAATAAAAATTTTTAAAAATAAAATAATAATAAGTCATTTTGGAGTAAATAAATGGCAGATTTTCAATTGTTTAAATATTTAAAATGCATTTAAAAATTCGAGGATGAGATTAAAGAAATCTTGATCCTCATCGACGGTTCGAGATTAGTTGACATGGATCACTTGAACTAGGCCGTTGAGAATTTTCCTTTAAATAGGGTGTAGGGGTCATTTGAGATCAGATTGGGATCTTAGAGTCTGGTGCTAAAGAAAGCTCTCTTGTAGTCATTTTTGTGCAATAAAGAAAGACTTTGGGTTGAAATCTTGCGGTGTTACTCTCTGGAAATGCTGTAGATCTTTTATTTCTGCATAATTTTATTTTTAGTCATCGATAATAGCTTGATGAAGATTGATTCAGGCACAGGTATCTTGTCTGATCTCTGGGGTTTGAATGATAGTTTAGATTCTGAAATATAATGGTAGGTATCTCCATTTGATCTGGATTTCACTATTGTTTTCTCCCCTTATGTTAATGGTTGATTTTAAGCTGTGCAGGAAATCTTAGTTTTGAGTTTATCGAGCGTTAGGGGAAGTTCTCGGCTGAACCAGCCAACTCCCGGATTTGCGTTTTCTGAAAGAGCCTAGCCAGTTTTAATCCCGGGCTTATTATCTCAAATTTTTTATGAATGCATGTAGGGTTTTCTGAAGTATCTTACATTAAAATTAAATTCTGATAATATTACTGTGATTATTGACAAATCTGGCTGCTTAAGAGACGAAAATTTGTAAATGCTATAATTATTTAGCTGATTTAGGGTTTTCAGTTTTGTTTTCTCCACATTATTTTTGGGTGTTCTGTTTTTTTTTGCAGGTCGTAGGTACAGGCTTTGAGAAATTTTCAGGGTTTCCATCAGGCAATTTGGAGTAGGAAAGATTTAAATTTTGATCGGGTTTCTAGATTGCGGGTTTGAAAATTGCGTTTTCAACTTTCACTGCTGCCTGGGTTTTGCTGTTGTAGGAAAATTTTAATTTTTTTTTTTTAAGGCTGCAGTCATTGTTGCTCCCTTCAGCCTGCACAAGACTAGCGTATTCACCTCTTCACGTGACCCCTTCATCCGTTCAGCGCATTGCCACATTGCTAGATCTGCGTGCCTTCCATTACCTATGCACTTGTATTCACCTCTTCGTCTGCCTTTCGATTTCTTTTTTTTCTTACGATGCTCCTTCCTCTCATGCTATTCCCATCACCTTGTTCTCCAACTCTACTTTTTCACCCATAATTGCTGCCATTCCTCATTTCAAACCTACAAGTCAAATCACCTGTTCTCCAAACCTGCGGACCTACACACACACGACAACAACAGTGCACAATTCAACTTGATAGACCACGGAGTCACCCTTGTTCTCTTCAACTTGCGTGCCATCCCTCACCTGCAACATTGCAGCTGCCTCCACGCAGCCCAGCTCCTGCGTCTTCAAACATCAAAGCTCCATTTGCACCGTTTCCTTCACATGTTGTCTCCCCACGAGAGCTGCCACTTATGTTCTTGTGTTTTTGAACGCCCTACAATCTGCAAGACAAATTGGCAGCGTGGTGCCATAGCTATCCCCGCAGATTTCTTTCCCCTGCATGCTGCCCCTAAAGCCTGCAAACCTCGCAGCCTCACCTCTGTCGATCTGCCCTTCCGCACCAGCCTTCGCTGCTATCCAACCTGCAAAGCAAATCCACGTAGTCTTCCACAGCCGCGTAGTCTTCCACAGACTCCTTCGACGCCATTCGACTGCATATTGACAACGGCAAGCAAAAGGGGATTGATTTTTTTTTTTTATGCGTGGGTTACTTTCAGTCTTGTTACATGCGTTGAATATATGTATATTCTTATAGTTTAGCATAGTTAGTTTAGAATAATTTTCTCGTTAGCTTTATTTCATTTTAGTTAGTTTTGTTTTAATTTGAATATAGGACTTTATAAATAATAA
>APFE031516299.1:0-60624 GCA_000404065.3 Pinus taeda | reverse complement strand
CTTGTTTTCTGTTGATCGTTTAATGTTCTATCTGCACTTTACTTTATGTACATGTGATTGCTAATCGGTGGAATATAATAAGAAAAAGAAGTAAACTGTTATAAGCATATAACATACCATAACTTAACAACAATGGTTTTTCCTAGTTGGGTTTTCCACCTAATAACTGGTGTATGTATGTCTTGATGATGTGTTTCATTCTCATTGTTCATATGCATCATGATTAAATGCTGCTCATGGTTTATTTCTCTTGATTAGATTTAATACATCATATGTTGTAAATAAATGATGGTTCAGTTAACATGGAAAAAGGACCCTCATTATTTCTAGAAAATACTTCTCTAATCCATCATAGCTCTTGCCAACTGTTGCACTAACTTGTTGGACCTTTTAGCTACACCATTTTGTTGTGGAGTTTCAACAATTATAAACTACCTCTTAATTCCATATTCCTTATAGTAGTCATCAAATTATTTAAGGTAAAATCTCCATCATTTTTAGAACTAATGAACTTTAGCTTACAGTCAGTCTCATTTTCAACCATAACTTTAAAGTACTTGAACTTCTCAAAAGATTCAGATTTTTCCCTCAAGAATGCAACCTAGATTAGCTTGCTATAATCATCAATGATCAACATAAATTACAACTTAATTGTAGGTGTATGTGTTCTCGAAGGACCATATAGATCCATATAAACTAAATGTAACAACTTGGTGGTTGAATTTTCTTTAGATTTGAAAGGCACACAAATTTGTTTTCCAATACGAAACGATTTGCAAATTGTATTTTCAGGCTTGGAAATATTTTGCAGGTCCCTGACAACATTCTTTTTGCCCAACTTCATAATCTAGTCAAAATTCAAACGGCCCAGTCTTCTATGCCATAACCAGGGTTCATCAATTTTACTGAGGCAACATTTCTTAGTACTTTCTTTTAGAACATAAAAATTATTGTTTGTTCTAACAACTTCAACAACTACTTCACCTATATATGCATACTTAATTTGGCAGTTTTTATATTGAAACAAAGCATCATATCCTTGAACACACATTTGAGAAACACTCAACAAGTTATGTTTTAATCCGTCAACAAATAAAACATTCTTTTCTTTACCTCTACTATTTTCTATACTGACAATGCCTTTTCCCATTATTTTACTTGGTGCATCATTCCCAAACATGACATTACCATTGCTGACTTCTTTCATCCTTTGTCATATGCTTCAAACAAACACTTCCCACATACCAATGGCTGCCTTGATTGTGTGCATACAAAACAAGATCACAATTTTGTTCCTTGTTCCTCTGTTTCCATTCCTTGGGTTGCTCTTTTTCTTATTTAATCTTAGGGGATGGTGTGATCTTTTTGATTTTGCACTCAATGGTCTTATGCCCAGATTTGTGTAAAAAATAGCATTCCAACATGTTAGAAAATGGAGTAAATGCATTACTGTTCCCTAATAATTTTCTCCTTTGTATGGAAAATCCATTATTAAACTGATAAAGTGAATTTCTTCTTTGATTGCTTATTTTTCTGAATGTTAAAGTCACCCTACAATTGGAGGTTTTGTGATCATAATTCATGCATGCCAAATAATAGACAGAAAAAATATCTTCATAACTGGGATTAATTTGACTGCTGAAGCTTTGTTTCTTTTTTCTCCGAGGAACAATTAATTTGTGTAGAAATCATGCTTGAGCTTTGTAGTTGTAGTTAAGATTCACTTTTTGTTGTTGATTTCTACTTTTATTCTATTGTTTGTAATTATTTATTTTTGTAGTGTTATCCTTTAGCTGTTAATTAGAAAAAATCAAGTTGCTTCATTATTTCCTTATTGTTATGTTAAATTTGATGTGGTTGTAACATTGTTTGGTCCTTTTACTTCTTCGACAAAGATAATGGGTTTCTTTCCTAAAACCTTTATGCATTGCTGAACTTGATTCACTTTCATAGCCCAAACCAGTCTTTAAAAGAGGGGGTCTTTGGACATTGAGTATTTCATTTAGGCTACTGCCCCCCTTGCTAAATTTCTAATTTACACTCAGCTGAATTTTTGTTTTGTCCAACTCTTTTCTAAGAGTGACAACCTCCTCAAGGTTTTCACATGCTCTTTCTTTCTCTTTGAGTTGCTCTTGCAGAGTATCTTGAATATTCTTTTCTTCTTCAAATTTCAAGAGAAGAGGTGTCATGATTTTAGAATCACCTTTGGCCAATATTTCCTTCTTCAACTTATTCTTCTTTCTTAGCCTTTGAATCTCTTCTAAGGAATTGATCAACTCACCTTCCAAGTCGACTTTGACCACTTTTTCATCATTCTCTCTATGATATTCTTATAATGTGTCTATGGCCATGAGTATGAACTCCTTTGAACTTTCTTGAGATTTTTCCTCATCAAAGGATTGATTTTCTTGATCTTCTAAGGAACTACTATGATGAGTATAAATTTTTTTCTTCTTAGTCTTGATTTCCTTTTGAAATTTTCTATACTTGTTCCTATTTTCATGTTCATTAATTTTCTTATCTATACACTTAGAAGCATAATGACCTACTTTACCACAATTGAAACAATTGAATGGAAACTTAATTTTATATTTACCTGATCCTCTCTTAAGATTTCTAACAAGCCTAGCCTCCTCTTCATCTGATCCACAACATGAGTATTCATGATCTTCATTGGGATTTTATTTTTTCTTTGAAGGCTGCCTCACTTGTTGTATATAATCCTTTTGAAATCTTCAATTCATAGGTAGGGAGGGTGTCGTATAATCGATCTAGTGTAAGAGTATTGTGATCTTTCATTTATTTTATGGAATATGATTGGGATTGAATCTCTCAAGAAGTGATCTCAACACCTTTTAAACTATGATTGACTCCAATTCTTCATCAAGTCCTCTTATGGTATTAACAACTTCATCCACTCGAAGGAAAAACTTGGATATTTCCTCATCTTCATGCATATTTAGGGATTCAAATTGCATCCTGAACCCTTGGAGTTTGGCCTTATTTACCTTGATATTTCCTTCATAACAACTGCTCATTTTCTCCCACATTTCCTTAGTAGAAGTGAAATCCATGATTTTGGCTAATTTAGATTCAGGAAATACAACAAGAAGTTCTTTCACTTGCTTAGAATTTTATGTGAACTCTAGCTTATCATCTCTATTAAGCATGATCAAAAGCTTTTCATATCCATATTGCATTGAATCACAAAAATAGGCACTACGAGATTATAATTAAGTCTTCATTCTTACCTTCTAGAATGTATAGTTTGCCCCAGTGAACATGGGATCCCTGCTGGTATTTCCTCCTTCATGATTAGACATTGTCCCTAATCTTCCTTCCAACTATTAGACTGATCCTAAAGGAACTTGGAATTGATACCAATTGTTAGAAACCAAGATAATACTGAGAGGGGGGTGAATCAATATTATGGCAATTTAGATAATGTATTTCTCAAAGTAAAGAATATTTGAACCAACAATAATAATTAATAGCACATCAAACTCATAAATCAAGAAAAAAGATATAACGTGGAAAATCAACTACGAAAACCACCAATTCTTTTTCTATTATGATGCAATTAAAGATCCAACTTCAAGTACATCAACTTGTAGGCTACAACCTGCTGAAGGCTTCAACCCTCCTTGTTGTAAGCACCAAATTACTTGTTTCTCATGCTCCAACTTGAAGGGGCTCCATCTCCCTATTTTATCAACACCCATTGAAAGGAAGCTTCAACTAAAAGGAATCCCCAACTCCCTACTCTATAAGCACCAACTTACTCAACCCTCTAGATCCTTCTTTCATATAATTTTCATACTTACATCATGAAGGATTTTCTTCTTTAAAATAATTCTTAGTCCTACTCACCAAAATCACCTACTTTAATACACCTCCGATTCCAATATATTCTCAAATCATATCAGTTCATACTTTTCTTTGCACTACTATTGCTACTTATATAGATTTTAGAGATGCTAATTTTAGTTTTAGATTTAGTTAAATTTCAACTCTATATTTCAAATAACTTGTTGTTATAATATGTTTAACTCAACTCAACGAATTATTCTATTGATTCATTGACATAATGTATGTGAACAATTCCCCGCGTGTTTTTATGAGTTGAATTTCTAAGTCTTTTCGCTGTTCTAATTTTAGTTTATAGTTGTAGTTTTAATCATTCCTCCAATTTTGGTAGCCTTCCAAATATAGCATAACACACAAGATTAAGTTTTTAGGCACCAATTTACCAAATCACTTGAGATTTGTAGTTTCTCGTTGAAAACCGTGATCCGTGACACTGTGTAAATAATTTGGGGGCTTACTTGTTATTCAAATTCAGTCCTTTTCAGTTTTTCACAAATGGCTTGAAAGCCCAAAGGCCCAAAATGTCAACTCAATCCCATGCTTGTTCGAGGATTCATGTTTCTTTATGTTTCAATGCATATAAATTTAACACCCCAACACTAAATTCTTTGTGGCTCCTATGCCTTGTTTCAAAGGTGCCTTTTATGTTTTATGCCTTTTTCAAAGTATTAATTAACACTAGAGTTGCACGAAAACACATACCTTATGGCATGAAATTCAATGCCGATGGATTTTTTGTTGACAACAACATTCTCATTTTCAGGCTCATCAAATGCAGCTCTGTTTGCTTAAATCCTACATGAACCTCTTTAGATATGGGTCAAGATGTGAAAATTCACATCATATAATGACAAAAATTTCTATCCCTTGGTTTGTTAATCTCGACCCTGTTTAGCCACTATCGAGACCTCATGGGGGAGATGATATCATCATAAAACACTAATTTGACGTGTTTCTCAACAAGTGATTCCATGTTTTATGCATATTTGGCTCACTTGGCCACTCGAAAACTCCAAAAGTTACTGCCATGTGTCACTTGTGCTATGTCACCTACTAACACCATCATGACGTAAGGCTGAAATCAACCTGCCCCCTGGGATGCAACCTCATCAATGTCAACCAATCAACATGCACTTTGTGTCTTCTTTTCGTTGGGTCATATCATCTACCACTTGGTGCCATGTCACTGCCACGTCACGCTTGAATACCCCATTGGGCTTTGGAATGGTGTTAACTCATGGGCATGCTCGGTGCTCAATGTGATCCTGGATCGTCCAATGTGATTAATGTGCACCATTTCATCATATTGGGCACTAGTTGTCTGATTAACATCCATAAATTTAATTACTTGATATCCATTGATTCATTGGTCGTTACTTGATCTATGAATCTAGTTAGCTGTGATCTTAACTCTCATGCAACTTTGTCGAAGTGTGCCAAATTGCAGAATTAGGACTTGTTCATCGTGTCACACTAGTACAATTGTCTGCCAGATCACCAAAAACCACTCATAATAAGCCACCTTTCAGTTCCATTTCCATGCTAGTTTTTCCATTTCAACTATTCTTGTGTGCTATCAGGTCCAAGTGGAACCATGCACCTTGGAACCCTGATAATATTTAAAAAATTTGAATCTTCAAAATGTCGTATCTTCTAATTTCGGAGGAGTTTTTTAGAGTGCCATATACCGTTAGAAAGGTATTTCTGAGGGTTAACCATAACCACTTTTCAAGAGCATCTAAGCTTAGATTCTATAGCTAAAATTGTCTTCAAATATATGCTCCATCCTTGACCTTAAACCACCTTTGACATCAATGACAACTCTTCTTAACAATCTACTTGAAACCACCTATGACTTCAATGATCTTTCACATCTATTGAAAAAAGATTTGACACCAAAGAAAACACTTTCCAACACATTTTGGACAGTTTTTTTTATAAAATGGTCTTAAATGGAGAGGATTCAGATCTATATCTTTTTCATTCAAATTCTCATATAGAAAGTTATAGAATTTGATCTAAAAGATATGACCCATTAGTTCCCTCTTTTTTTGTTTTTTAATAAATTTTAAATAAAGCCTAAATATAATGGATCAAGGGTGTATATAGCTCAAAAACAATGTAAAAGATATAGAAAACACTAAGAAAACTCAGTAAATAAAAAGAACCAAGTTCTAGTAAGAAATTGAGGACAAACCTTAGTGATTCTTCCCTAGTATGGTTATTAGTTTTGTTAACCAAATTTCCCTATTGTTGATTAAGATTATGATACTATATATACTTGATCTAGGTTTGTATAGATATAAGTATAGATCACATGTAATCCTAACCTTTAGATATATTCTCTAATTCCCTTATGCACATGAAATAAAAAATAGGTGTCAAAGCCATACCTATTGTGGGGATTGTTGTGATGATCCTACTTGATGATGGATGATGTAAATATCACTTATTCCTCTAAAGTCCCTTCAACTCACTTCTACACTTGTAACTTTCACACAAATAGAAACATTGAGCTCTCTTCTTGATCTGTAAACTACCGTGATTATTCCACTTGACAGTTTGTCACAATAGAGATGATAAAATTATGCCATAAAAATCTAAAATAAAAACTATTACAATTTTATTTCTCTTTAGATATATAGATCTATAGATTAATAATAATAGCATATGCATGCAAGCTAAAATTATGCAGAAAATAGAAAACAATGAGATAAAAGCTCACGCATGCATTTGACAGAAGATATGACCTGGGAAACTCTTTCGGGAGAAAAGCCCAGCTAGAAGATGAGGCCACTTTGATCTCTTTCAATGAATAGAAAATGTCTTCCAATGAAAGGAAGTATGGCCTATGGCCTATGGGCTACTACAACGTACACTCCTTTCTATATTCTCTATATCATATCCCTCTTTGTTATTTTTTCTTAGTTGTGGAACAAATGTAGTCAAAAGAATGGAACCCCTTTTTCTCTTGGTGGCCTAGTGCGGTGAAGTAAAATAATAAGTGCGGACACAAAAAAATTCCTCTAGCCCAATAATGGGTTTAGCCACAACAGATACATTCTATGGAAGATTTCCTTAGGTTAGAATTTGTTATCACTCAGGTTGTTCCCAAAAGTTGTAAGAAAGGGAATACAGCCGAGGTAACCACAGACCAATATTTCAGACATAGATTCTAGCCAATCTGTATCCAGAGAGTGCTCTCTCTTTATGATTTAACTTTGTTGTGTAAGGTATTAGGCTAGTTATGAAGTTCACGGGTTTTGTTTGATTTTTGGATGGTGAGATTCAATAGAACTGAGGTGTGAATCTGAGAAGTTCAGTCCATTGGGAAAATGGAGTCAATGAGGAGAGCTTTCTGGATTTGGTTTCTTAGCAGAGGATGGTTTCACAGAGCAAGGTAGTCAAACAGGGAGCAAAAAGAGATTTGTATTGGATGGGATGGGCTTAAAATGGTTGAAGGGCAGTTAAGAATCCTTCAACATATTTAACACAGGAAAATGGATGATTATTATTAAGGAGCAGTTAAGAATTCCCTAGAAAATAATCAATATGATAGAATTAGGAAACATGAGCAATTAAGAGTTACACTATTTATTCTAATCCTGAAGAAAACACAGAGAATGATACTGAATGAAACACGAGTGCAGTCAAGAAAATTCTAAATTAATTTTTATCATTACTATTTAGATTGTGAAACACAGGTGATATAATGAAACTAGAAAAACTAAAAAATAGAATATATAAGGGACTTATTGGTCCACTGGTTGATTCAAGAATTCTGTGACAAGTCCATCTTCTTCAATTCTACATCCAGTGAGTCCAGCAATAGTTGATTCCAAAAGCTTTTGTATTCCAAAATTTCAGTGTTACAACAAATTCTAAGAATGCCTCACCAACCCCAAATACTTCTTTAAGGGGGGTATTTATAAAAAATATCTCATAAAATATCTCACATAGATAATATCTAGTGATAATTCATTATTTTTTACAAAAGATAGAGATGAATAGCCTCGATAACAGGGAAAACATAACTGATGTTGTGCTGGCTGCTCTGTCCTGTCATGTGTTGGAGGTAGACTTTGTGAGTCGGTCTACAACTATCTCCCACTGATATTCTGTGTTGGCTGCCCCGACTTTATCGGATGCTCTTCAACTCTGAGTTGATACGCTCTGACCCATATGACCCTCATTCATTTCTATTCTCCGCATTATGGTAGATGAACCAAAACTTTCATTCCACCAAAGATACCAAAGATAAGTTTATAGAATTTCTAACATACTTTTCCACCACTCCGGTTCTGGTAGTTTATGTCTCTATAACTTTCTTAAAGTTTCATCAGTCTCTGTGTACCTGAAGAAATTGGGCTGGATGGTGAATAGATGTTTCACTTCATGCTCAATATAGAACAAATTTTCTAAGTTGTCGTAGAGGGCTTGGCCAAATGGAAGTGCTTTTGCTTCTGAAGCACTTGATGATGAAGTAATTTGATCAATAGCAAATTTATTCAATTTATGTGTATAGTCTACATGTTTCATCAGGCGGTCATTACTTCCTAAAGGACTTGGTAAACCTTTTTTTATGCAAAACTGTGACCTTTTCTGTGAAAGAGTTGATCTCCACCTGCATGTCCTAGCATCTCCTTTCCAAATTTTGCATCAGAGTTCTCTTGGTTAAAACACTATTGATTTCTAGAATGGTGCCTGTCCTGTCTGTGATTTGCAGTGCCTCCAGTTCTTCACTGGTCTTAGTGTTCAAAAAATGTATTAGCCTGTTAGATTGTTTAGGCATTTGGCCCAATAAGCTCTTGTCTTTTGAATCTCCACTTGGGCTACTCCTATTAAATCAACCTGCTCATAATTAACCTGGATAGATCTCCACATACTACTAAGGGATTGATTGATGTTGGACCATAGGATACCTTTGATTTCTGCCAGAGGTTTATCCAGAGAAATATCTTTTTCTAATGCTCTCACCTTGTTCTCTAATGCTTTAACCTCCCTTTTTTTCTCTGCCACACTTATCTTGGATTTGTCATAACTTTTTTCTACCTTTGCCAATTGTTTCTTTACCAGTTTCAATTCTGATACTTGGAGTTTTAATTCCTCCATGGCTTTTATCAATTCCTCTGTGGTCATGCTAGTACTGCTGCCTGGTGCTGTTGTTGTTTCTATTGCTGATGTTCCCGTAGTTATCTTTGTTGTGGTTGCTGGAATAGTGGGAGGCAATGTTGTTACAAGTGTGGAGGGGCAGCTGTGACTGCATGGACTACTTTAGGTGGTTGGGAGGTTGACTCTCCTTGTTTTTCTTTTATAGCTTTCTCCAGTGCCTGCTTTGTATCAGTTAACCTTTCTTTGAGTTTCATGAGCAGGTGCATCATTTCCTCTTCAGATATCTGCTGTACAACTTCTGCGGTCTGTGGATGCATGGAAGGAGGGAGTTTAAGCTACTTCCTCAGGGCAGCAATATCTTCCTCTTTCTTCTTCATTAATGCCTTTATGCCCTTAGCATCCTTGGGATCATGTCCCAGTTCAATGACAATCTCCTCCAAAATTTTGATCTTGTTGTCCTTGGCTAAAGAAGAGGCTTTCTCCAAATCTAGTTGAGCAGAAGTGTTCTCCAAGGGGTTTTGCAATTTATGAGCTAACATAGCTTTATCAGCTAGTGTGGAGTATACCATTTCTCCAGTTTGTTTATGCAGCTCAATCTGGTCCATAGGATGAATGTCCTTGGCTATGACTTCCAGATTTGTCCTAATGTAATTAGCTGTTGATTGTGGTTGCTGGATCTTAGGCTTAAAATAACTCATGATCATTTTGCCCTCCTTAATGTCATAAGCAGACATAAACCTTTGCTGGTTTGTGGGGGCCATCTTAAGATACTGGTTATAAATCTGCAGCCTTAGTGGGTCGTTTCTAGCCTTTATCTCTGTGAACATACTTTTGATGTCAGAGGCCTGCTTGCTTTGTGGCCTAGTGGTTGAAACTTCCACACTATGCTGCCATTCTAGCTACTACCTATGTGAGATAGTTGATGTTTCCACCACTGGGGAAGTCTGCTGGTTGACTACCCTTTCACCTCTTAGACTTTCTGTTGTTTCTTCAAATATTTCCTCTTCTGACAGAGGATTGAGTCTTTGCCTTTTTCCCCTGGTTGTTCTGCAGGCCCACTGGTTGGTGTGGCATCTTCCCTGTCTCTCTTCTTGCCTCTTTCCTCATTTAGAGGAGTCTGTAATGTAGGAATCTCTACTGCTTTGGTTTGGACTGGAGGAATTTTCCCCTGCTGATCAGTCATTGCTTACTGCTCTGTGTCTGCCACTTCCTTGCCCTTAGATGTCCCTATAGCTAGTGTGCTGGTTTCTGTACAGGCTGCTGAGAAGTTCTAGCAGAGGATGTACTAACTCCTGTTTGTTGAGGTAGCTTGAAAGATACCTGTCCAAAAGAGTCCAGGTCAAGGGTTTTTTCAAGGTCTTTCATAACTCTTTCCATCTTTTCTTGCTCACTAATTTCTTCTATTAATGTACCCTCTACCCAGTCATCCTGATTAGCAAACAGTTCAATTTCAGGGATCCTATGATGTACATAAACTGACAGCTTGTTTCTTACTTTTCTGTCACTTATAAAGCTATTTGGGTCATATGGCACCCACCAAAAACTCTTCTTCAATTTAAGTTGTTATCCTAATATCTTCTCAGCATCTTCCCATGCCTCCCTCTTATGGATGACAAAAGGGCCTAACTGGTTTTTTATTCTCAGCTGAGCCTTTTTTCTTTGCACTACAAAAGTGGGTTAAATCTGCATTGATAAGCTACCTGAAATACTCCAGTGTAAATAGTCTTATGGGCACATATCTAGGCAATTTGAAAGGACACAGTTCACATCCATAGATTCTGATTTCCATATGATTTTGGAAGAGGTACCAGTCACCTATCTTGTACTGTCTAGAAAGTTGTAAAATCTTCTTTATATCACCAAAGAGCCTAGGAGGAGGAGCTCCTACCAATAGAGTGTAGACTGGATGTACAAACAAGTCAATGAATTCACAATAGGTATAAGGGGATTCACAGACATTGTGGAAGACTGAGGTCCAAAAGATCACAGACCTCTGCTCTCCTTTGGAATCCAACTTCCTAATGGGAAATGAAAAGATGTCTAGCTAATAATTTCGCAGAAGGTGGTATATGAATGAGGTGTACTTGAAGACTCCTTCTCTGTCCAAATTTATGAATTTCTCATTGATTTTGTTGGAAATAAAGGTGGCATGGTCATACTTGATAGCAGGGGGTTGTCTTGGAGTAAATATTGACAACAGAACTAAGGTGGTCTCATCAACAAATTCACTGGTTTTAAATCTCAAGATGAAGGATATCATATCAATTATGAGTTTTCCTATTTCAGTGAACCAGACATGCAAATATGGAGGTGGGCCTTGGGGTTGGCAGTCAGGTTTCATGAACATTTGAGCAATACGGGTTATTTCTAAATTGGGAAATTGAGAGCCTTGCTCAAGAAAAAATCCCATGGAAAGAGGAGCCATAGGCTGAGTGGGTTTGAACTGTAACATCTCATTGATGGATTCAACAGTTATGTAAAAGAGAACAGTTTGGAATGGGGTCATAACTACTTTACTGATAGGGTCATAGTTGGCACAACATTGGTGAATAATATCCGGGAAGACATTAACTGAGGGAAGGTAATACCTGGGAAGATTAGATTCCCATATTCCATAGATATCAGAGTTGCTCAGATAACTATTCCTAATTCGGAAAAATGCCTGGAGATGGTTCATGTCACCAGATAACTCCTTTATTCGAAAATCTTTGTCAGCCAAGGGTAAATAATCCTGGTCTTTATGAGGTGCATTGAGGGGTGCAACGTTCAGGGCTACGAGAGCTTGCATGTTTGTTTCTTGTGTTTTCAAACTGGAGGTCGGGCTTCGGTGGAAAAGTGGGCAAAACAACAGTTCTAGGTGTCTTTCTCTGAGAGATAAGGACTGACTTTACTTGAATTTGGCTCTTTTGGTAAAATTTACAGAGGAAAAAACGAAATTACCGGTTTGGGAAGTGAATTGGGGTAAATACATGTTTTTAGAGGCGAACCGTGTCCTTCGCAGGTTGCAGGATGAGCTGCAGAGTAGAATGCTGGATTTTTTGGCCGAGTGGCAAACTAGACGTGATTTGCAACTGGTTGGACGTATTTTGCATGGAAGACTGTTCGCAATGAAAAATGACGAAAATGACAATTTATCGTGGTTTTAACAAAATTTGGCTTTGGCGGGGCTTTTGGCATTTATTGCATGGCTGACGTCAGCTTGATTGGACGTTTTGTCGTGACATAGAGGGGTGGTAAGCGGTTTCCCCCACGCAGCTTTTGGGGTTGAGCGGTTTGGGGCGGGGAGGCAGCAATCATGGTGGGAGCGCGACACGTGTCTACGGTACAGGAGCAATATAGGCGGCTCCCTAGGACTTAACGTGTGGCCAATGGGGGGGTTACGATATGATCGTGGGTTGTTGGATGAGCGGGCCCAGATCTGACGGCTGACAGAGGTCAGAGATGGCGGGGCTTTTAATGCGCGGGCCCGAAATAATAAACAATGTTTTTAATGGTATCGGGCGCCATGTTATTGGTTCGGGGTTTGGTTATAATTAACCTGGGTGGTCAATTATCCCATGATTTGCGCGGCGGAAGGCTATAAAAAGGTTCCAAATGAACCATTAATTCTTGCTTTATACGGTGCTATGGTTATATTTCGACCGGGGAGGGAATATTAATGTTTCTGTGGTTTTCAACATATATTTATATAATACGGGATGGGAACCAATTTATAGGGTCTTTAAATAATATATGTTAAAATTTAATATGAATTTTGAAATGAAACTGGAAGTGCTAAGTTAAACTTAGGCTTTAAAGGGAAAAGGGGTTTTTGTGATATTTGTACAATTTCCTAAGTAAAAGGGCTTTTACTTAGGCATTTTATGAAATGAGATGAGTGTATTAGTGATATTAAGAAGATCTTAATATCTCTGGGGGGAAATTAGTAAGTGATTGGGGAGAAGTATGAAGGGGAGTTATTCATGCCTCTCTTGAGCTACATCAAAATGTTTGTCATGCATTTGTGATAGGGATAAGATTCACACCTTTTGGAAACAAAATCAATCACAAGAATGCTTCTGCAACATCATTTACCTACCCAACCTACTTTGCCTAGCATTTTTTCTTCTTTCTTTGGCTGCACTTGAACTGGCAAGCCCTCATCATCTTCTTTTCTTTTTATTGCAATCCTACCTAAATCTACACTTATAACATCCAAGGACTCATATTTAACAGTTGAGCTCCTTTGCTTCTCTACTTATCTATTTATCTGCCAAGATTGAACAGTTTGGGCAGATTTTATTCTCTATCTCTAAAACAAGTAAATTTAGACATGAACTAGCCAAGATTGAGTTGTTTGGCCATTCATCAATGGTGGCATAAGTCAACTAGCTGCACACCATCAGATCATTGCAAAAATAGAATAGTAGTGGAATTTTGGACTTGCACACTTTCTTGGTCCTTTGTTTGGGACTCATTTCTTTCACTTTTTTGACCATTTTATTCTTTTTGACCTTTGATTTTTCTTTTAGGGCATACCCTCTTTACATTTTTTAAATTTTGTGATTTCTTGAGAATATGGAAAACCTTTGCAACTAGGGAAGGTATGAACATATTACAGAGCTCAACAATGCCAATCATGAAATATGACACCTATTGGTATAGGAGCATAACATAATCAATTAAGAGGGCCTACCTCTTAGTCCTCTTATCCTGTTTGATGATGTCCTTGCTTGCTCGCTCCAGCTCTCTCTCGCTTCCTTCTTCAAGCACCTGAAACAAGTAATCAACAACCAACAACAACTGTGATAATAGAAAAATTGTAATTCAACCTACTTAGCAAGTCAAGGAATATTAAACCATGAATATGTAAGATGAAAAATCATGTAAGAAATCAATCGATAGTTGCATATAATAGTATCAAAGAGAGATTGCAACCATTTGTCTTGACGTTGCAATCCTCCTATGACAAAACTAGGTTTCCACACACTTCTGTTAGCATCCCATGATGATCTCAATCCATAATAGTTTTAAGGCTCTTCCATTTAGGCTTCACTCCAAACCAAATCACACTTCTTCCTCACACAACTAGATAGCTAAAACTAGTAATAACTTGTTGTCTACTCCAAACCAAAATAGCATTAGCACACCAATATTAACACTAACTTGTGCTTGGAGAAGAAGGGAGTTTTATATAGGATGAATGGATGAGAGATGGATCCTATTCTCATGGGAGAAGGTCTTATCTCTTAAGTTAGTTCCATCATTATAGGGGAAAAGAGCCCAAACTGACATCCTTGACCCCATCCAACCAAACCATTTACCAAAATTCCATTACGAACTTCTAGAGCTAGAAGCTTCGACTCTTAATTTAAAAAACTTTCCATAACAGGACCGGTGTGACTAGAACATAGCCCAGTCGCTCTAATTGGCACTAGGGATAGTGCTAATCTCTACACATCAGCATGGGGGAGACAAAGGTCATTAGCGTCAGTCTTGTAAACTGGGCAAAATAGAAGTTTTAGGGGAAATGGTGCAAAAGGGAATTGATCTACTTATGAAGAGGGTCATGATGGAAGTTTGTTCATGAAGGTAAAGCATGTGGGGTTCACTGTAGAGGTCCTCCAGGATCAAGGAATGGGGAGTACAAGGACAGTGACAAAATGTTGTGTAAGAGATGCCCTCCAAAGTGTGAAGGCCAAGTTAGAGTGAGGGATGAAATTCTTTATGAACCGATGTGGGGAACCATAGTCTGCTATTAGAAAACCTTCAAGCAAGTACAAATGCATATACATAACTGAAACTCTATCAAATGATACATGAATCGTGGCATGGACATAACCATCAGAGAATGATCATAAAACTAGATCCAGGTATGGGTGCAACCATTTGTCAAAGAGGACCATAATGAAACTAAGGTATGGTCGTAGCCATCCAATAATGAGAAGGATCATAGATGAGAACTCATGGTATAGTCGCAGCCAACCATCTGAAAGAGACATGCATATCATCATAACCATGTCACATCATTTCGCAACTTGAACTTTTGTGATCTGAGTCCAGGGTCTTGCGCTGCCAACATGATTCGATCAAAGTACAAATTCTAACATGCGAATAGATGTGTTGATGTTGAACATGCTAGAAAGTCGCTTGATTACCAGTCAATGATGTAAACTATTAACAAGCATGAGAGAAACCACCAATAACAACAATGGTCCTAAAGGTACTATCAGCACAATCCATAGAATGTAAATAGAGGAACTGAAGCCAAACATCCATGAAATCACTCGATCGAAAGCCAATGATGTGAACTCGTCATCGAGGGCAAAGAACTTGCCATTAGGGCATGTAAGCTCTAAGGTACTGGGAGGGAGTCTCTTAGTCAACCTCCCGGATAATGAGTTGAAGTCGACGAGAAACAACCGTGTCGAAGGAGGGCCATAATGAATCTCACATCATCGACGCAAGATGAAAGGATGAAAAATGATTTTGGATGATACAGAGAATCAAAGGTAAGTGTAACTGCAAAAGGACAAATCTTGAACATATCAGCAACACGACTGGAAGTTTGGCAGCTTTTGGATCCATAAGATCGGTGGTCATGATGACATGGCAGAGATTAAATGGAAGGCAAAAAGGAATGGCCCAACCCAAAAAGGTCAGCAATATAAAGTAGGATATCCCAACCCAACATGAAGCAGAAAGTGTCATGTTCAAGAGTGAGCTGCCGACACAACTGATTATATTTCCAAAATTTCCCCCACCATTTCTAGTAGGTACCCAAATTATTTTTAATCGCAAACTTGAAGGGGATAACATATGCTTGCACTATAAGTTCATCCTTCGGACGAATCTGACCTAGTATGATTAACGAGCCCTAGGAAGGAGAAGCTCATGTTCGTCATGATGCTGAATCTGATGCCGTTTAATATTTTAACGAGTCCAACGAAGGTGTAACTTGGTATCTTTTTCAGTTTAGAGAGTTTTAAAAAGGCACATAAAAGAAAACTCCACATGGTCTCTTTTCGTATGTTTGTGTCTCTCGAGCCTAAAAAGGTAGAAAATGATACTTGAGAGAACCACTTGACCATTTCAGCCAAGGAGTACCTTTTTCATAAATAGTGCATCCTAGCTCGAAAAAGGGGTAAACTTATACTGGGCACACAATGTTTCACATCCATTAAGGAGTTTGAAACGACAAGGGGTTAGCTATCTTTTCGCTTTTAAAGGGTCGAAAAAGAGCTTGAAAGTGGACCCCCATTTTATTCTCTTTTACAAGTCAAAAGGGAAAAATACTCGGCAATCTTTTCATATGAGTTTAACGAGTCGAGAAAAGAGCTGAAACGTGACTCGTCCTCGAGGAATGAGTGGTATAAAGGGTAGCAACTGGTTTCAGCAATGGTGGAACTACTCAAAACATGTAATGGTCAAGAGGCTAGCCAACAAAACCACTCATTGCTACGGTCCCTCATGAAAGGAAATACAACCAAGTGAAAGCATATGATTGGCCAAAGAGATGGTGGCGATGGAATGAAACAACCAAGGCTCATCTATTAGAAATTCAATGATAAAAATGACAATCACGAGATGTAAATTGGGCATGGGTTCATTTTTACACAAGCTTGAACCATGGAGAACTCTGCTAGGATTCGGTTTCATGTTTACACCAGCTTGAAACAAAAAACTATGCTTGCTATAAGTTTGCATGCCCCCAACATAATGACATAATGCCGCCCAAGCTTCATTTCAGTCCACTAGGTGGATGGAATAAAGGTTCACTTTTGAGATCTTGGAAAGAATCCACTGGGATTTTACAAGATCTTAATCAAAGACTTGATTTGGAAAAGGTAGTTGTTTCATATTTTAATGAGGTTGACGCAGTAAAAGAACTATCCTCGAGACCCTTGTTTCATTTTTTAACGAGCTTGACACAAGGTAAAGAAATATGCTCACTTTCCTTGTTTCATTTTTTAGCGAGGTTGTCACAAGAAGACACTGTCCTCAAACTCTTATTTTAGTTTTTAACGAGCTTGACACAAGACAAGGAACTATCCTCATGACTCCTCTTCATGACCCATAAGAGAACATGGCTCCCAAGAGATCCTCACTAGATGGAAGAACCACGCCCTAGGAGGAATACATGTCATTTGGTACCAAAGATAGATCAGGTTCTAATTCCCCCAGTACATAATGTACAATACCATTTGTGTGATCATCAATAGATGCAGATATGAAACGGGTAGCCACATAATTAACCTATGGCAGGGAAGGTGCTACTTGAAAACAGGAGTTGATAGAGGGTGATGGTTGCAAAGGAGGTGCTTGGTGACCAATGAACAAAAATTGATCAATAGTCACAATTCTCCTTTCGTGTGGAAAACAAACCACATGAAAAAGTGAAGAAACAAGAGCTCCCATGACATAAACATAGTCACGTCCAAGGAGAAGATTGAAATCTAAGGGTCCTTAGACTACCATCATGTCTATATAGATGGTCTTTCCTCCCAAAGTAATAGGGAACTTGAGAAGGATCCCCAAGGGCTGACTAGTTCCTCCGTTGAAAGCCAATAGATTCTGGGTGACAGGCACAAGCTATGGGGAGCCCAAAGCTTGCCAAGTAGTAGAAGACATGATGCTAACCGATGCACCTTCATCTAATATAATGCCATGTACTACCATATTATAGGCTTGTACTGTAATTTGGAAAGGCACATAAGATGGGAGGCGAAAAGCAATCAATGGAACCCAATCGAAAGAGATGACAAAACTACTTGGTGGGGGTATCATATGATTTCCCCCATGCTATACAGGAACAGGAGAAGGACTCTCCTGAACAATAGGGACGAGAGGGTCACTCTTTGATTCATGAGAATTTAAGGAGACAAGAAGAACATGAGCAGTATGATCACTACTCTCTTTGGGAATAGAGTGAAAAACTAAAGGCAGAGCCAAGTCAACACTGTTTTCGACCAATGGTTGGTCGGGAACAAACACAAGAGAGTCACGCTCAAGAAGAGAAGGATGGGCAAGAGATGAATCCAAGTCAATCTCTTTACCAACTAGGCGAGGGTTAGAATAAAGCCTCTAATAACCAACAGGGAGTTGGGGTTGAGGAGCTGCAAGGTTTTCCAAAACTGTGGAAGATTTATCCATAAGAGGACAAAGGTGAAGAAGATGCTCTCCTTCACATAACCTATAGGGGAATCTAATCTTCCCTTTCTTCTTACCATCGCTAACCAAGGATGTAGCATCGACATGATCTCCAGAGGTCGATGGGGATGGTTTATCCAGATTTTGAGACCATACCTCTAAGACATTGGGAATGTGAGGATAGTCTCAAAGGAGATGGTCACCCTTACACAACTTGCAAGGGAATCTAAACTGCCATGGAGAATCGGAAGGTTTAACGATGGGGGGTGCATTTGGAGCAATAGTTGCACGGTTGGCCTCTCATTTATCTGAATTCTTCTTCTTCATCTTCTTATTTTTCTTCTTAGCCTCCTGGTTATTGGATTTCAAACTTTCACCAAGCGAAGTAGAAGAGGAGGGTGAAGAAATGGGGGAAGAAGGCGATGGGTCAACCTTAGAATCATCATGACGAGATTCGAATGAAGGAGATGGTAGGGCAGAAGTTAGGGCACTCGGGACAACCTAGGTCTAAAATAACTAGATAGGTAAACCAATGGTTAACCCAGGGAGGGACAATGTTGCCATATAAGGAGCACCAACATTTCCAAAAGAAGGAAAAGGACCAGGATTCCCATACGAGGGGAATCCTTGATTGGTAGACTCTGGGAATGTTGCCATTGGAATCGACCATAAAGAATCACTAAGGAAGATAACTTTAATCAGGAATATTTCGTGGGCAGTTAATTTTAAGAGACTGAAACAAAAATTTGCCTTTCCATATTTTAAGAGTCGAGAAAAGATGAAAGGTGACTCTAGTTGCTTTTGGAATTAACGAGTTCGAAAGGACAAGTGCTCGATGATATTTTAAATTTAACGAGTCAAAAAGACCAAAATGACTGCTTCAGATAATCTAGGGAAAAGGATTACCAGGTAACCATGAACTGCAGAATACCTCCCAACAAACCGAGAAGTATGGGCAGGCAATCTCCCCGAATGTTGTGTTCAGTGTATCACGTTTACAAGGTGGTAGAATCAGCTTCCAACGGATAAAGGATTCCAAATCTAGTGGGGTCTCCCTTTATATATATGACATTACGAGGAGCACAAGTCCATACTAGCGCTGTCTAATGCTGAAGCGAATGATAACTGCTAGGTTTAAAGACACCGAAACATGTCTCTAGCCTAGACCACTAAATGTAAGCGTTAAGTTTCAATGCTTCCTTAGGTTAATTCAGTCAATTTTAATGGTTGATCTTGAATTAGGTTTTAATTACGTGGCCCTACCGTTGTCATTTGACAAAACTCTTACATACAAATATATGAGAAAAGAGACCTTTCTCTTCGATGAAAGTTAACACTAATTGAGGGATAGAGAGCACACAATCAATGCAACAATCAAAGAATGAAAACTTTCACTAATACATATCCTAAATGCACTTAATCTTCCCTTAACAACAAAATAAGTTTCATTTCATTTCCTATGCTTAAGATGATGCAATTCTAGCTTCTCAATGACGCTACTAATGCAATATTTTCGCTTAAGTAAACTAGAATGTTATTCTTCTTTTCATAAAATGCAAAATAAATCTTTCACATAAAGCACTCTAATGAAAATTTTTCCAATTCCAAACAAACAGGAATCGATCAAACCCAAAGCATGATAAATGAAACTAAAAACAACTTCTTCCCTGAATCGAACCAACCAAACACATAAATGCTTCAATCAAGAAACCAAACACTGTAATCTATGCTTAGAAAGAGAAAAAGAGACACTCGAAATAAAAGAACAAACGAGACTCTTTCACTCATTGTATTAAAAATGAAGCAGAAAAAACATCCTAGTCACTTTTGGGAGGAAGAAGAAAGTCTGAGGGTTAAGACACATTGGCAATGGAATGGGAAAATTTCTGATTTTTTTTTGTAATTGAGAGATCGGAGCAAATTTTGGGCCAAAAATAGTGCCGATCGCCATGACCGGTACGACT
The DNA here is from genome assembly GCA_000404065.3 of Pinus taeda. Classification (NCBI taxonomy): domain Eukaryota; kingdom Viridiplantae; phylum Streptophyta; class Pinopsida; order Pinales; family Pinaceae; genus Pinus; species Pinus taeda. The sequence goes on along the minus strand of APFE031516299.1, from coordinate 40,552 downwards.
TTCAAGCTAAAGCTAGCGCTGATTGAGGGATTCAAAGAAAAAATAAAAAATAACTTCACACAGGGCCAAACTTAACACATCAGAGGGTGTGCTAAACCAAGAAAGCACACAAACCAAGCTAAATGAAGCTCTCTAGTCAAGGAGAAGACAATCTAAAAAGCTTACAGGGTTGAAATCATGAGACGAAAAACACTGGCCAAGATTTGGGGCAAACCCTAATCTTCACTTACAGGAATCAGTGCGACTACCCAACTGACAACAAGTGCCAGAAGGGGGTTGGCGCAACTATTTCTCAGCATAATGCGCTGATCAGTGCAACTGTCAGCGAATTAAGCGCATTGATCAAGGGAGCCAAGAAAAAAATAAAAAAAATTGAAACAGGGACTAGATCTGCTACTATGAATTTCAAACTCAGGCCAGTAAGCAGGAGAAAAGAAACAAAACCAAAGGGAAAAAGTGGAACTAGAAAAGTTCTCACGAAATCATGAAATCCAAGACAAACAAAAGGATGGTTTCCCCAGTGGAGTCGCCAATTTGTGGCAAAGTAAAATTATAAGTGTGGACACAAACACATTCTTCTAGCTTGATAATGGGTATGGCCACAATAGGTACATTCTATGGAAGATTTCTTAGGTTAGAACCAATTAAGAGGGCCTACCTCTTAGTTTTCTTATCTTGTTTGATGATGTCCTTGCTTGCTCGCTCCAGCTCTCTCTCGCTTCCTTCTTCAAGCACCTGAAATATGTAAATAACAAACAACAACCGTGATAATAGACAAATTGTAATTCAACCTACATAACAAGTCAAGAAACATTAAGCCATGAATATGTAAGATGACAAATCATGTAGGAAATCAATCGATAGTTGCATATATTAATATCAAAGAGAGATTACAACTATTTGTCTTTACATTGCAGTCCTCCTCTGACAAAACTAGGTTCACACACACTTCTGTTAGCATCCCATGATGGCCTCAATCCACAATAGTTTTAAAGATCTTCCCTTTAGGCTTCACTCCAAACCAAATCATACTTCTCCCTCACACAACTAGATAGCTACAACTAGTAATAGCTTGTTGTCTACTCCAAACCAAAATAACATTAGCAAACTAATATTAACACTAGCTTGTGCTTGGAGAAGAAGGGAGGTTTATATAGGATGAATGGATGAGAGATGGATTCTCTTCTCATGGGATAAGGTATTATCTCTTAAGGTAGTTCCATCATTATAGGGGAAATGAGCCTACACTGACATCCTTGACCCTATTTGGCTAAACCATTTACCATACTTCTGTTATGAAGCTTCCAGAGTTGGAAGCTTCAACTCTTAATTTAAAAAAACTTTCCATAACAGGATTGGTGTCACTGGAACACAACTCAGTCACTCTAGTCGGTGCTAGGGATAGTGCTAATCTTTGTACATCGGTGCGGGGAGACAAAGGTCATTAGCATCGGTCTTGTAAACTAGGAAAAATGAAAGTTTTAGGGGAAATAGTGGAAAAGAGAATTGGTCTCCTCATGAAGAGGGACATGATAGGAGTTTCTTCATGAAGGCAAAGCATGTGGGGTTCACTGTAGAGGTCCTCAAGGATCAAGGAACGGGGAGTACAGGGACAGTGACAAAATTCTTTGTAACACCTAGTTATAACAGAAACCATAGATTACTAGTGGTTAGTTTCGAATACCTCAACTCTTAACCATAGCTTCTATTATAACTCTGGGAGACAGTTCCTAGCTGTAGGGGAACTAGTGCCCAAGACATCTTAATATTAATGGAAAGTTTTTAAAATTAGTGGCTGGAGTGACAAGCCATGAGGGCTTGCAACCAAAACTTTTAATTCTGAAACCTTAACTTTCCAAAACATAATGGCTAGAGAAACTTTGAGGCTTCTAGGGTCTTGGAATGAAGGAGTGGTTTGAAGAAAAAAAATATGACAGAGCTCATACCTAGGCAATTAAGAATATGAGTATAACTTTTGTAGAAAGAATATTGAAAGGATGAGAAGAGGTGGATGAATTCCTGGATAAATAGTGCTTCATAGGCGCTTCAAGATTAATTTTCATGAGTACAATTAAATAAATTCATTAAAAACTAAATTGAAACACTAGCTGCATCTTACACTATCCAAGAGAAGAAAAACATAGATGAATGTTGAACTACAAGAGAAAAACAATGACTGCAACTACCCCAAAGATGGAATCAAAACTACTGTATTTTCTTTGATATTAGAGAGAATTTATGATTACAGTGCCAGTCCAAGATACCAGACTTTGAAACTTTCGAACCCCCTCTGTAATCTCTTCTTTGTTCTTTTATGACTAAAACCTCCTATCCATTCCAAAGTGCTTCTTGAAACAATTATATAACTGTTTTTGAGAATTTTGAAATAATACAATTATAAAAATATAATGTTTTTTAATATATAATATTATATACAATGTATATAATATTTAATATTCCTAAGAGAAGCAACTTTTTTTACCCTTTAAAAATATTATGCTATAATTTTCCAAATGAATTCAGGCCTTAAACCCTTGATGGAAATATAACATGTGAATGTAATTAAAGTTGATGTGGGCCCAGTTCGCCCATCATATAAAAATGAAGTGAACTTAGTAGAGGCTAGCAATGTGTGGGTCCCACTTTCATACTTATCCACACATTGACAAAACTAGATATAACCTTCAAAAAACCAATACTACCGATGGGACCACTCCTAGGAGGGTGTTCCCATAAATGATCTTAGACGTAGATCTAAAAGTATGTGGTTTGCACGTTATGCTTTCTAGGATCACGCTTAATGTCATTTCTCATGTATGATGTTGAATCAGCCTTGTCCACAAGGGAGCTATAAGTAATGCAACTATAAATCTCATGGAGAGTTTGATCCATCCTTGCCCACACACTTCTACTAGCATCCTAGGGTGGCCTCAATCCACAATAGTTTTAAGGCTCTTCCCTTTAGGCTTCACTTCAAACCAAATCACACTTCTCCCTCACACAACTAGATAGCTACAACTAGTAATAGCTTACTATCTACTCCAAACCAAAATAACATTAGCACACTAATATTAACACTAGCTTATGCTTGGGGAGAAAGGGAGGTTCATATAGGATGAATGGATGAGAGATGGATCCTTTTCTCATGGGATAAGGTCTTATGTCTTAAGGTAGTTCCATCATTATAGGGGAAATGAGCCCAAACTGACATCCTCAACCCCATCTGGCCAAACCATTTACCAGACTTATGTTACGAAGCTTCTAGAGTTGGAAGCTTCAGCTCTTAATTTAAAAACTTTCCATAATAGGACCATCGTAACTAGAACACAACTCAGTCACTCTGGTCGGCGCTAGGGATAGTGGTAATCTCTGAACATCAGCACGAGGAGACAAAGGTTATTAGCGTCGGTCTTGTAAACTGGGCAAAACAGAAGTTTTAGGGGAAATGGTGCAAAAGGGAATTAATCTACTCATGAAGAGGGACATGATGGGAGTTTCTTCATGAAGGCAAAGCATGTGGGGTTCACTATAGAGGTCCTCCAGGATCAAGGAACGGGGAGTACAGGGACAGTGACAAAATTCTTTGTAACAGCTAGTTATAACACAAACCATTATATTACTAGTGGTTAGTTTCAAATACCTCAACTCTTAACCATAGTTTCTATTGTAACTTTCGGAGATAGTTGCTAGCTATAGGGGAACCAGTGCCCAAGACATCTTAATATTAGTGGAAAGTTTTTAAAATTAGTGGCTGGAGTGACAGGCCATGAGGGCTTGCAACCAAAACTTCTAATTCTGAAACCTTAACTTTCCAAAACATAGTTGCTAGAGAAACTTTGAGGCTTATAGGGTATTGGAATGAAGGAGTGGTTTAAAGAAAACAAATATGATAGAGCTCATACCTAGGCAATTAAGAATATGAATATAACTTATGTAGAAAGAATATTGAAAGGCTGAGAAGAGGTGGATGAATTCGTGGATAAATAGTGCTTCATAAGGGCTTCAAGATTAATTGTCATGAGTACAATTAAATAAATTCATTAAAAACTAAACTGAAATACTAGCTGCATCTTACACTGTCCAAGAGAAGAAAAACATAGATGAATGTTGAACTACGAGAGAAAAACAATGACTACAACTACCCTAGAGCTGGAATCAAAACCACTGTGTTTTCTTTGATATTAGAGAGAATTTATGATTACAGTGCCAGTGCAGGATACTAGACTTCGAAACTTTCGAACCCCCTCTGTAATCTCTTCTATGGTCTTTTATGACTAAAACCTCCTATCCATTCCAAAGTGCTTCTTGAAACAATTATATAACTGCTTTTGAGAATTTTGAAATAATACAATTATAAAAATATAATGTTTCTTAATATATAGTATTATATACAATGTATTTAATATTTAATATTCCTACCAGAAACAACTTTTTTTACCCTTTAAAAATATTATGCTATAATTTTCCATATGAATTCAGGCCTTAAACCCTTGATGGAAATATAACATGTGAATGTAATTAAAGTTGATGTGGGCCCAGTTCGCCCATCATATAAAAATGAAGTGAACTCAGTAGAGGCTAGCAATGTGTGGGTCCCTTATGCACACATTGACAAAACTAGATATAACCTTCAAAAATCCAATACTATCGATGGGACCACTCTCAGAGGGTGTTACCATAAATGATCTTAGACGTAGATCTAAATGATCTTAGACGTAGATCTAAAAGTATGTGGTTTGCACATTATGCTTTCTAGGATCACCCTTAATGTCATTTTTCATGTATGATGTTGAATCAGCCTTGTCCACAAGGTAGCTATAAGTAATGAATATGAATTCATGGAGAGTTTTGATCCTGGCTAAGATGAATGCTGGTGGCATGCTTAACACATGCAAGTCGAACGAGAATAATAAAGGCCTTCGATCCATGTGGGATATTCCACGATGATAATCCTGTTTCTTTTCAAATCCAGCTCCAAGGTATCTGTCATGACTACCATTCTTTTCATAAAAATCCTTACCATTCATTCAGCCATTACAAAATAACTTCGATCGACCTAAATCATTGCAATGCCGCTTTTGCTCGAGTATTTCACCAAATCAGCCCCTTTATTCACATGCCTTATTTTGTAATCATCACTATTAGAATAAGGATTAGGATGGCGGACGGTTACATGGGATTCTATTTGGGATTCCTTAGTGAAGATGTCTGTGGCTTCCTGGACATGACGAAGGTAGTGCAGAAAATAAGCTTATGGCGTGACAAACTCAACTCCCTATAATTTCTAAAATGGTGTTGAAATCAAAACCCTGGTTTCCTGCTTCAGAGTTGGATTTCATTTCAGAACTTTTGACAATACCAGTTGCTGGATGTCAAACTTTCATTAATGTTATTTTCAACTCAGTCGAATTCATTCTTAACCTCATCACCAGTTTGTTCAATGCTCTCCGTCTTATTCACATGTTGTTAGTGAAATGAAGAAACAAAATCTACTGGTAATTCTTTGATAGAAAGAACCTTGCTACCTACTGATTTCTCTGCAGATATATTACGAAATATTTTTAGCTTCATAGTGCTCTCCGAAAAAATCATGATCCTAGATGGAGTTAAAGGTTTAATAAGGTATTTGAAGTCCCTTTGTGAATCATGCATAACATTTTCATTATCTTGCTAAGAGAGATTGCTCGATAGAGAAATTGATCCCAAGTTTTCCACGTTGTCATCGCCATAATAAAATGTGACATAAATATAGCATTTTAAATGATCATCATTTCAAAACAAGACGTTTCACGACGTGTTGATTTTTGCATTCATGGAAAAGAAAATCCGACGTGTTGATTTTTGCATGCATGAAAAATAAACCCCACCATAACATCAATGTTGTCAACTTTAATATAAACATTGGCTATCACGACTCCATATAACCTTAATGAAAAATGTTGTCAACTTTAATATAAACATTGGCTATCACGACTCCATATAACCTTAATGAAATAAAACGGTTGTATCTACGTGCTTCATGAAAACTAAAATATTTAGTAACCCCTCAATTCTTCAATAAGCACTCTAGCTTTGTAAATCAAAACGAGTGGAAACACAATCATTCTGTGCACTATGGTTGTTCTTGAAACAACCACCTGTCAGTCCTATTTCGACATAACTGCTAGAGGAATTAGTCCTTGTAATGTAACTTATCTTGTAGGAGCTTCCCACCCAATCAATAAAAATAATGCGCCAACCATGGTTTTAAGTCAGATATTTAGTGGAAATCTTATTTAATGGAGTATAAATAAGTGCATATAAAGCCAGACTTGATGTTGAGAACCCAACTGCAAGAATATTAGCCTAGCCTTTAACGCTAATAGAAAACTTCCAGTTAATCCCATACACATAGCCCATGTGACTGCACCAAGTATGCTTAGTTTTCCACCAAGTAACATTGTACAATATATTTTGCAACATTGCTAACTCTCAAAAATCTGGTTGAACTCATTGTAATAGCACAAGTCCAAGAAAATCTCTCAGCACCATTTAGTTTATTAATTTTTTTTGTTTGGTTATATAATACCATCTCTCCTTGCAAGGAAACATACAACTTGAAGAGAAACACATTGATTTTGCTTTTTTAATCATTCCCTAGTTTATGGTTTATACTTAAGGAAGTTTTGTTCTTTCAAGCTGGAAAAATTTAGCTACAATAGTCACAATATAGAATCTTCTAGGTTTTTCCACATCATAATCGCGTGGATATCCCCTTTTCCATGAAAATTGAGGGTTGATATGGCATCTTCCTGATTTATGGTGGTGAAATAAGAAGGCCAACTTCTAAAGGGCATAACTTTCGCATACAAACTTTGATTGACACAATTATTGCATTGTTGGAAATTTCTTTGTGCTTAGAATAATAATAGAAAGTGAAACATTAAAGTAGAAAAATTTTACCCCAAAAAGTTCCATTTGATACCTCAAAAAACTCCCAGAAGGTTTCAGATCTCGTTTTGCCAAACTGGTTCTGCCGGTAAAAATGGTAGTGTGAGCTGATTTCTATAATTTTTCCACTCTAAAAGCATTGAGATGGAAGAAAAATAATATAATTATCCAATCTGAATCAAAGCTACCCATTTTGGGAGGATTTTGGTCCCCAAAATATTCTACTAAATGAGGTGAAGAAATTTTTCCTCCATCTTCTCTCTTCTATGCCATTTAGCTTTGCTTGGAAGTTCTCCTTTTAACCCAATATTCCAAAGGCCATGTTTTCCTTATCTTGTAGTTTTAGAAATATTTTGCAAAAATGTATCTTTTGTCAACTTTTCCCAATCATCTGGTGCCAAATCCTCCATAGAAGGTAGGATTTGTTCCTCTTCCTGATATAACATGGAGGGCTCATAGAGTTTCAAATTTTCTACATTCACAATTGAGTAAATGTGCATATATGGTGGTAAACTGAGTCAATAGGAATTATCACCCACCTTTTCCTATATCATGAAGGGTCCATACCATAGAGCCTTGAATTTCTTACCAAGCCTTTGTAGCCTCTCCTTGTTCAACTGTAGTCATACTTTGTCTCTCACCTTGAACGATTTCTCTGTTCTATGTTGATCATGCATGTCCTTGTATTTCTCTGATGACTTCTACAATATATCTTGTACTTATATATAGATCTACCTTATCTTCTATATAATTTCTTTAGCCCTCAAGGTGTCTCTTGTAAGATCTTACCTCACTCCTCCTTGCTACCCATATGCAATGTCCAGAGGTGAAGGTGATATATACCCAAAACTAGTTTCAAATGGGGACTTTCATGTAGAAGTGTGGAATGCTCTATTGTGAGAATGCTATATATATACCAGATTTTCATCCTAGGTCTTTAGATGCTTTTGGTTGTATCCCATCAGAAGTTTCACCATAGTCCTATTCACTACTTCTGTCTACGCATCTATCTATGGATGGAATGTTGTAGATCTCTTCAACTGCATGTCCATCTTCTCCCATAATGTAGTGCATAATGCACTAAGAAATATTGTGTGCCTATCTTAGATGATGCTCTAAGTATACCAAATTTCACCCAGACATATCTAAAGAACATTTTTTCTACTTCTTTCCCACTGATGGTCTTCTTACAGGGAATTAGAACACATGTGGCTGAACTTGTCAACTACCATGAACATGTAGTCATGTCGCTTCTTGGTTGATAGTAAATCTCCCAAAATGTCCATGGAAATTCTCTCCCAAGGACAAGTGGGTACTTGTAAGGGATGATATAGACCCTGTTTAATGTTGCTAATCTTTGCGGTACAACAAAGCATGCATCCTATTATGAACCTAGCTACCTATCTTGCATCTTGGGCCAATACACATACCTCTGCAAGTTGGCCACAATATTCCCTACACCAAAGTGACCTGCAACCTTGGAGGTGTGAGGTTCTCTAATCATCTATAATCACTCACCTTTAGGAACACATAGCTTATCCAACATGTAGAGTAACTCATGCAGGAGATGGTAGTCAACAATGTTGTCACCATCATGAACATGACTTTGAATCTGAAACTTCTGAAACACCTCCTTAAATTCCTCATCCTCTGAATATGCCTCTGTGTATGCATCATGGGTGAATGACTCCATGTGCATATGAATAAAAAAGTTGTGATCTTTGATGTGGTTGGCCTTGAAATAATTTTGAACATCTTGTTTTTGTTTCCCTTATTGTACTTAATCACTAAATGAAATTGTTGTAGAAACCCCATCCACTTGGAATTCCTGGTTTGTTGTAGCTTACTTTGGGCTTACAGGTATTGTAGTGGCCAGTGATCTGTGTGAATTACTATCTCCTTTCCCATCAAATAATGATTCCACTTCTTCACAACTTGCACCAAGGCATAAAGCTCCTCATCATAGGTAGGGTAGTTAAGAACTTCCCCATGAAATAATTTAGAATGGTAGCTTACAAGCCTTCCTCCTATTGAGAAATCTAGGGAATCAAGATTAGGTGATTTCTCTTAGTTAAATAACTTCTTGTGAATGCATTCTAATTCTTGATTAGGATATTATTTTACTTATGTTGTTATAATGTTATTATTCATCAAACAAGTACCAAGCATAAACTATAAAGAGACAAGAGACACAAAATATAGGCTATCATCCTGGGCCAAAACCTCGCACTATTGAGAGGAAAACTTGAACAAATTAATCTTCTTATAGAGATTCCAATTGATGAATACCAAGACCAAGACCAAGACCAAGACCCTTGACCTATTTTCCACTCCAAGAACAAGACACAAGTTCCCTTTATGAGATCCTTCGACAAAGATAGTCAATCTTCTGCTCATTCCATTTCTTGGCTCCTCTTCCACTTCAACCACCTTCTGCTTCAAACCTTTAGCCTCCTTGAATTAGGTCTGCAATCCTAATTCAGAAACCCTAGCTAATGTACAAGACCTTATATTATGCCTTAACTTTATTTTCTTTGGATAGGGTCTTCTTCTAGCTTATCTCAACCTCCCTTCTTGACTTTACCTTCTTTCAACTTGGATACCCAAGATGACTGCTACTCTCCTCGACTTATTTTGTTGAAAATAAACTTTTTCTACCTCACACGTGTAGAGGATATAAACCCAAAAACAGACCAGAAAATAGATCATATTATACTCTTCTCTCCTTCACTTGATAATAAGCTTCCTCACTTTACTGCACACATTTTTACTTCAGACTTGATGATGACCGAAAACATGTGCCTGAAAATATGTCGAGGAACCCTATTTATAGTTGTTTTCCCATTAAAATAAATTGAATTGTTGGAGGGTGAGTCGTGGTGTCATTTGGAGGAGATCATTTTTTCTATTTTGTAGCCAACTTGAAGGAGAGGTATTATGCTTGTCTTGGAGGGTTTTCATACTTAATTTAATTTAATGACTTACACAAAATGTAACATGCCCAAGAAGGGTCCTTCATACATGATATTGACTCAACTTGACTTTTATAACTAGACAACAAAACCTAAAGTCTCACAATGGGAGCCATTAATAAAAAATAAAATTTCTTGCTCATGAAACCCATGAGACAAGCATTACAATAATAATTATATTTTTATTTTTTATCAATTACATAACAAACAATTACACATGTGATTATGAAGACTGAACCTAGTAACACTTTTTAACACTCACTCTTAACTAGGGAGGTATTCATAATGGTACTTGATCATTCTCAATCTAAAGAATTTCTCATAAGAAGAGTCAGATTGGTAACCAATTTGTTTAGAATTATATTAACCAAAATTGTCACATAGCAAGGCCTTCAATAACAACTCTATCTCTCCATGAGATGTAAGCTCAATGCTGGTGAGACCAATGACTTATAGACACCCTCATCATTATCTCTCTTAGAACATGCCCCACCCAGGTTCTTAGGGTGTGTTCCACTAGGACTATTATTATCTTGGCTTCCTAGTTCTCAAAGAATATCGGTCCTCTATGACTACTCTTATCTTGGATTCCCTGACACATCCTCAAAGAGAATCATATGCAAGTTGATTTCCCAAATCCACCATTCTGTCTTCCCAATTGAAGACAAGAATCATGTGTCTAGCTCTCCCTCTTAATAAGGGAGGACATATCTATTCCAATAAAGGAATGTACTCATTACTATGGAAGGAATGTACCTAATCTCTCTCTTGGCTTAGGAATTTTGCTTCCAAGTTTCTACCAAGTATGAAACTTGTTTCCAGACCCCCTCTTAATTAGGGACTTACAACAACTCCTCAGGTAGAGATAACGGGGAAAAAACTAATTGAAGAAATTCTCCCTATGATGTCATGATATTCTTTTCATTTTCTAGGAGTCTTCATGTTTGGGAATTCTTCATAGGGCACATACCATCCATCACTTTCATTCATGAGTTAGTCATGTAATGATTAGAAAGTGATCCATCTTTTCATATCTGGCCTTCCTTCATGCCATGCTACCTTCTCCATGCCATGTTTCCATAAGGATATTTCATCCTACTACATGGGCATCTATGGTGGCCCATATATCCATAGATATTCCCTCGAAAGCCATGAATAATCCAATCCAAATATTTGTTCCAAAATAAGAAATGAACATATAAATAAAAATTAACTTTGTGATGGTCTTTTATCATGACATCTTCTAGTTTGCATCAACATCCTGCACACATATTGACACATCTCCCGAAGATATATATTGTCAAGGGTCTCTTTCTTTTTCCAGATTCCATTAGAATCTTCATATCTTTCATGGATATATCCTAATGTTATAGACATTTTTGGGCATTGCAACCCCAATCATAAATTTCCATAAACCAAGGGCTCTTAAGTCCCTAAAAGTGTTGCTTCACTCCCTAAAGGAACAAGGTCAGCTGATTACATCATCTCCCAGAAGTTCTCCATAGAAAACTGCTTAGAACTGGTCAAAACTGGACCATACAGAATGCTCAGTGCAAAGGGTGCAATGCATCCGACCTTCTTAGTGTAAAGGGTGCGATGCATACTGGAAAGCACTTCTGTAAGGTGTGATGGGTGAGAATGGACAAATGGCAGGTACAATTTGCAAGGTGGAGGATCATGGAATATTCCAGAAACTTCTCCTCTGACACTTGCCTCTCTGAATTCGCCTAGGGATGAGTAAGAGATCATCAATTTCCAAGTGGAATCAAGAACTATCAGAGAGAGGACACTAATCAAAACCCCAGAAGCTGACTCACCCCCCTACAATCATCTATATATGGATCCCTCATCACAGAGATCCAAAGGCTGGAATCTTGTATCTTGTAAGGAAGTGTTGTTGGTTTCCTAGTGCAACATCATAGTGTTGGGTGATCTAAGCTTTACATGAGGTGAAGAAGGGCTTTCATGCTGGAGGATGATGCTGGGTCAGAACAATTGGTTGTAATCCTCTTTGCTATTTTTGATATTAATAAAGTTATTCAAGTTTTCCTCCACATTCTTGTATGTTTGATTGTATATGCATTTGTGAGGTCAATACATATCTAGTCCTGTATTGTTTATGACTGTAGATATCTATTCTTCGATAGTATTATGCTTCTTTGATTCCACAGGTACTCTTTGAAGCTGGGTAGACGAAGAAGAAGCGGTGAAGATCTATCAGAAGGGAGAGGAACCAAGCAAGGAACCAAACGCAAGACTGAGGTTGGTGTCCTTTGTTCACCTCTTATCTACTTCTCATAAAGGAAAGCGAAAGTAGTTTTAGTTTGTTTGTTTCTAAGATAGCTACCAGTCTTAGTGGGACTAGTAGCTCCGAGTGGACACTATTCCCGATAACACCTAGTCAAATATTCTTAGTCTATGGATGTTAATTTCCTTTTTCCATGGTTGCATATCCCACGATCTTTTCCTTCCTTTCTTCACACATTTTATTCCTTGGAACTTCTAATTAGAGTTCCTCAATTAAATTCAGCCACCTCATATTAGATATGAGGACATATTATGTTGATTTCGTCTAATGAATGTGTGACCCATGCATTTCTACAATTTTTTGAAGGATGAAATCCTTCCTTTTACTATTCTCTCAAGATAGAGCATTGATCCATGTTACCTACAACCATATCACATTACTCTTCAATGTAGACTGTAAGAATACATGCCTCATTTTCCTTTGGGTCATCCAGAATTCCTGCAATAGCTTCCTTGATTGAAAGAGCTTTTATCCCTTGACCCGCTTCTCGTTTTATGTCATCATACCATCATCCCATGAATTCCACAGGTTTGGAATTCTTGATGCAACACTTGCTTCCTCTCTTGATCAGTGAAATTGATGAAGATTCCAATAGAGAATCTTGAGGATCTAGAGAATCCCCATCCAATAGATGTTTCCTTTTGACAGATGTATGATGAACCTTGTACTAGATGGCCTTTCCACTTATGTTTCCAATGATCTTCCCAAGAGTTATATCCTTGAATTCCATAGATTCTAACCATCTTTCATGCCTCTCTATGATGATTTCCTGAGCTCTTTCCTTTAATGCTTCTATGATTCCTTGACGCATCCCATCATGCTCGCTCTTTACAATAAGAAAACTTAAAAATAGAAACTAGAAAAGTAGGTAAGGAAGACTATGTCAATAGTGGATATCTATTACTTCCTCCTTCTTGGACTTATTATTTTCAACTTCTTCAACTTCCTCGGTGACACGGGATTCTTCTATTCCTCTTTAGTTATTGTCCTTCTTGAGCTTAGGAAAATCTCTCTTATAGTGCAAATATTCTTGACACCCATAACATTTTATTTTAGCCATATTCTTCTTCTTTTTCCGAGGACCAAACTTTCCAACATTTCCCTTTCTTTTTGTCATTCCAACATATTCTTGATTTTTCTCACCTGATTCCACATCAGATTTGGCATTTAGTCTATATTCTTCAATCTTGAACAATGACCCTAGATCCTGGAATGGAGTAGCTTCTTTCTTCCCATAAATACTTCATGCAAATTTACCCCACTCTTCCGGTAGTGCATTTAATACAACCATAGTCATTTCTCTATCAGACATGACTTCTCTCGGATATTGTAGTTTGTAGGTTTTAATCCCGTACAAAAATTACTTGCATACAAATTCTAAAAATAGAAAATAAACAATGGTGAGAGCAAAAAACATAAAAAAATATATACATATATATTTTCCCTTGGATCCCAAAAATAGGACTACCAAATTGATTTTTCATTATATTCCTTTCAATGTTACAATACATATATATACATGCCAAAGCATCTATAAACCCCAATCCATTAACCCTATATTAAAACATAATCATAGTTCCCTTGACTGCATCTACAAAATACCATGGGAAGAAAACGGTCATGCCCAAAATCCATGTGCAAAAAACACACACAAAACCATTGGTAGGTCTGGCCACCTAATATAGGTCCATTTCTTTTTTCCTTGGGGCACTACCCCAGACCCCATAGAGGGGGGCTACTGCCCCCGTCAAATCCCCCGACAAGGGGGGTTTCCTGCACCTGGTGTAATGAAGGGGGGGCTATCCACCCCTCCTCTAACACCCTTGCTACTAAGGCTAGTCATGGAAAGAATATAACACACACCCAACATAGTTGATGGTGGATCTTAGATATCCTCATAAAGTATGAGGCTATTTAATATTCCCTTGACATCTGCAGCTTGTAGAGTTATTTCCTTAATGAGATGAATTCTCCAATAGTGCTCATGAAATACAGCTTTACTGGTTTGTCATATATTTCCTTTGAAGTTTCGAGTTTTTATAAACATGTTATGAGGGGATCCTTGATGGATTCTATGAGAATCATTTGAGCCCTAACTTCCCCTTTCATATACTTTTCAAGAGCTTGATGATATTCCTTTCTTGCTTTAGTGATAGATCCTTTGACATGTTCCATAACCTCATTTTCAATGAGATTCAAATTTGTCCTTTTCTTCCATGCAATATAGTTTGAAGCCCCAACCAATTTGTTGATTTCCTTACAAAAAGACATTTTGACAGATTCAGATGTGGAAATAAATATACTTACTTAATAGGATGCTCCTTCTCCTTGCTGCTTCCTTGATGTTGATGATGATATAGAGAATAGAAAACTTGTCCTTGATGAAGGTAGTTTTCTTCAAGAGAGAACCTTGATCCCACAAAGAGTGAGATCTCTTTGGATCCCATTGTCACCTACTTCAAATTGTGTTTTCAAATGTCAAAAGAGTGCAAAAGAGAAGAAAAGTTTTTAGGAGTATTCTAAGCCTTAAAAGGACTCGAAGTCTAAATCAGACCCTCTCCATTGAAAAGTGCTATGAACAAGCTTTCCAACGATATGTAGAAGTCCAAAAATGGACTCTTAGATCAAAATATATGGCCTTATGAAGTTTTAAGGATTCAAGCCTTGGGAAGGAGAGAATATCGGAGGTCTGATATCAAAGATTACATATCATAGGTCCAGTAGCAAGGCATATCGGTACATCATGTATCAGAGGTCTGATATATCAGAAGTCTAGCAATATCGGAGATCGGCGATCACATATCAATGATAGCACATTGGGGATCTAATGCATCAGGGTAGGCATATCAACACATTAAAATATTGCAACATCGACAATTGGAAATCAAAAATTCTAAAAGTACAACCTTTTAAAAGGTGCAATAAGGGAAATGTGTCAATGATGTTAAATAATTGGGGGACTCAAAAATAAGTTTACACAGGATTTCATTGCAAAACCAAGGGCGAACATGCCCTTTTCTCTCTCCTCCAACAGGACGTGTGGCAGAATTTGGTTGGAACCGATAAGCTACATGTGGTAGCATAGGGTTGGCTCCAATATTGATGCATGGTGGCACAAGATTGGCTCTTATAATGATGTGAGGTGACACAGGATTGGCTCCTTGAAGCACACATGCCAGATGATGTGAGCATGACTTGGCGATACAAAAGTATACGTGGAAGGCAATTATGGAATTTTGAGAGGGCCTACGAGGGTAAATCTGGGTGAAACATGTCACCATTCAAAAAGTGCCATGTGAAAATGATGACATCATAATTGAAGATCAGTGGTTGAAGAATGAGCATGTCACAAATCCCATTGTTATTTCCCTAATTGGAAGCTATCGATGGGAGGGGCTCCAATATATTGGGCCAGCACGTGGTCTATAAGAAGTTAAAGGATCTTGGGCACTATGGGATTTACAAAGGAAAAATATCCCCCAAGCAAGAACAAAAGGCCTTAGTGCCTTAAGGCTAACCCTCAATCCTATGATGAAGAAATGCTGAAAAGGCCTAAAAAAATTGGCCAAAGGAAATCAGGACTCATTGTTTTGTAATGTTGTTAAGAGAAAAAACCTGATGAGACGAAGCTTCGATATAGCATTACAACAATGTATTGGGCATATTAGGCTCTAATAGTGTAATACAATGAGTTTAGATATATGTATGAGTTCGTAGCTATGATCCCCGAGCAACAAAGAGGGCACCACTATTAATTGCTCCCAACTCTAGAAAGTGAGAAGTTTAGGCAGTTAAGGCGAAAGTGATGTGAACCAGTTGAGTGAATGAAGAGGCAACATTGTGGCAGAGACATGGCATGATTAAAGGTGATTAAAGGGATGGCAGGGAGATATTTTCCCTCATCATCATTCAATTTCACTTATTTATATTATTCTGTAATTTCTTTATTTTAAAGAACATAATCAAATCTGATTGCAATAATTTGGCCAACAGAGCCTTTGCACACCGAGACAAGTATTCAATTAGACAACCAGAGCTTAGGCCAAGATATTTTTGTAACTGCTTTCAAATATTCCCCTCTCCTTATAAAAAGGGGGAAGAAACACTTAACAGAGGTTCCGAAAATTTGGACCCAAGGGGCCAGAATTTTGTGGTTCCAATTTGGTTCAATTTTCTTTTTCATTAGGCGCTGGAGCTATACAATTGCTAAATGTAATGGACTGGTGATTTGGACTCTATATTGAAGGATCAATGAAAATTTATGGTGATTCCAAGAAGATCAATGTGAAGTATGTTTCCCCTTTTGTTTATCACTTGATGTATGCTTTTCTCCCTTTGAAATAGTGTAAGGAAGTTGCAAGTTTCACTCTTATTCATGGTTGTATATTTGTTGTTGAGTAGTAATGGTACTTGTGTTAACTACAAATCTACTTGAGCTAATTAATATCCTATGGTACCTATAATGTGCACATATTTACTTAAGGTTATTTGGTGACAATCATGTTCATGAACCATAAAGTTTGGGACCTTAATTCACACTCCACTCTTTCTGCATTTTCATCTCCTCACTCTTCCATATTTATGTTAGATATTGTTGTTGAGGATTTCGTGTTCTGTGGACCATCCCTTTGCACCAATTTCCCTCTTTTCCTTCCTCCTATTCATATTTACTATAATTCTAATATTAGGTTTCCTATTGTTGTGTGTTGGCCACCAGAACCATATATTTGTCTTTGAGATTAGCCTGATATACCCCCTATGTATTTAGATCCATGTATTTGCTTGAGTTTAATTTGATGAAGGACTATTGAACCAAGCCCCCTGAATTATATTTTTCCAATTATATTAAAATATGGAGTGCAACAAAAATCCCTCAGATAATTTTCAAAAGCACTCCTCTCTATAAGATGCCCTAGGCACTGGTCTTCTTTCAACTCGGAGGTTATCTCTAGGAGGCTTCTATATCTTCTAAAGCACTTGCACAACAGGTGATAAAAAAATATACAACATATTCCAGGCATCATTGTCAGGGATATATTAGAGAATTTTTTCCCTGGGTGCGAAAAATCTTTACATTCCCTCTGTCAAGTGAGCAAGGGAAGTGTGGGTTGAAGATCTCTCACCTTAGCGAATCCACTATCTAAATCTTATTATAAACACCTTGGCGAATCCAATGTCCATATATTTATCTGATCATCTTGTCTTTCAAGAGGCCTCATACTCATTTTGATGCTAGACAACAAAAAACTTCCCTTACATTTGAACTTGAGATCACTCACCTAGAGGAGTTTTCAAAATGGCTCTTCCTACATTCTTGGCCAACAAATTTTCCCCATTAGATTTTTCTTTTATTGTTGGTTATCCTAATCATGTCCCTTCATTTCATGAAAGGAATACCTATTTGCCTAGATTCAATGGAAACATATATAGAAGGCAAAACCAACACCTCAAGGATTTTCATGAATGCATGGAACAAAAGGGTATTGGTTTTGAAGATGTGAAAATGAAAATTTTCATGTATTCTTTAGGGAGGATTTTAGAGTTTGGTACAAAACAATACCTCATGGAAACATATCTTCTTTAAAGATATTTCACATAGAATTTAATCATTATTGCAAAAGATTATATCCCCCAAATGCTCTATTTGAAGAATTTTGTGCACATTTTAATTTTGAAAATATTTCTGAGGTTAATGATCCTGCTAAAGATGTTTGTGGGAATCCATTCCAAGAATATATCTACTCGCATCAAGAAGCATTACATAGTGATCAAGAAAGAGAAGAAGGAGACATCATAGAGCTACAAATAAACCCTCAGAGATCTTATTTTTTCAAATTTGATGATTCTCCTTCTTATGATGTGCATGAATTTGATGGGAGGTTGAGCAATGCAGAACCACAACAGTGTCAGTTATGGAAAGATACAAAAAAAGAGGAGGCCCACGAGGAGGTTAACAAATAGGCTCCAGTTCACAATTCACATCCTTTGAATGGAGAAGAAGTTCAAGAAGCGAGTAATAAAATTGATGAAGATTCTATGATTTATGATTCATATGATTCAAAGGAGGATGACATGGTTACAGATTGTCAAAGGGATCTACTTACTAGCAAGTGGGGAGAGGGCTTCCAGGAACTATTTTTTCAAGAAGAGCCTGGAGTTGAAGGACCAAACAATGTATATGGTTTCCTATTACAAAAATATTCCTACCGGGAATCCTCAGTATATTCTCTACTCTATGACTCCTACAGTTCATAAAATGAAGATTCTATTGCAGATTTCCAAGAGGGTTGGCCCATTGGGAAATGCGTAGCAAAAGATCAACAACAAGTTTTTCTTGAAAAACCTAAAGTTGAAGAGCTGAAAAATATTTGTGGCTTCCCTAACCAAGAATATGTTGGTTAGTAGTATTTTCAAGAAAATGATCGAGCTACAAGTATTTCTCGTATGTTCTATGACATTGTTGCTAACTACATGGCATCTTTCTCCGCCCTACAACATTATACATCGATTCCAAGTTATGTGTCAAATCTTTGGTCTGAAGTTCTTATGGGGTGCATGCCTATTTTTTGTCACTAATTTTCAAGAACATAGCCCCATTAGAAGGTTCATGAAGGAGATTAAAATATCTAAGCATCAACTATCAAGTTGGGGGCATATAGAAAAATTTGTGTCCAAATATTTTTCATGGTACATGCTAGTTTTGATTTTTAAATTTTTGCAGCATGGAGGCATTAGGTCCAACATCGAAATGCTGACCTGGTATCTTTGGAGGGTTGAACTCACTTAGGTGAATTGAGCCGTATACATAAGTAGGATTTGTAAACAAATAATCTAACTAGCTGACCATTTAATTTTGTAGAAATCATGCTTGAGCTTTGTAGTTGTATTTCACATTCACTTGTTGCTGTTGATTTCTACTTTTATTCCACTATTTGTAATTATTTATTTTGTAGTGTTTTCCTTTGGTTGTTAATTAAAAAAAAATCAACCTTCTTTATTATTTTCTTATTGCTATGTTAAATTCAATGTTCATAATGGTACTTGGTCATTCTTAATCTGAATAATTTATCATAAGAAGAGTCAGATTGGTAACCCATCTATTTAGCATTATATCAAACCAAAATTGTCACATAGCAAGGACTTGACTAAAAAATCTATCTCTTCACAAGATCTAAGCTCAATGTTGGTGAGAACAATGATTTATAGACACCCTCATCATTGTCTCTCTTGGAACATACCCCACCCAGGTTCTTAGGGTATGTTCCACCAGGAATATTATTATCTTGGATTCCCAGTTCTCAAAGAATGTCGGTCCTCTACGACTACTCTTATCTTGGATTCCCTAACACATCCTCAAATAGAATCGGATGTCAGATGTTTACCCAATCCTCCAGCCTCTCTTCCCAAGTGAAGACAAGAATGATGTGTCTATCTCCCCCTCTTAATAAGGGAGGACATATCTTTTCCAATAAAGGAATGTACCTAATCTCTCTCTTGACTTAGGAATTTTTCTTCCAAGTTTCTACCAAGTAAGAAACTTGTTTCTATGCCCCCTCTTACTTAGGGACCTACAACAACTTGTTAGGTGGCGATAATGGGGCAACCAACTACTTGAAGAACTCCTCCCTAAGATGTCATGATCTTCTTTTCATTATCCAGGAGTCTTCATGTTTGGGACTTATTCATAGGGAACATAACATCCATCACTATCATTCATGAGTTAATCATGTCATCATCAAAAATTGATCCATCTTTTCATATATGGCCTTCCTTCATGCCATGCTACCTTCTTCATGCCATTTTTCCATAAGGATATTTCATCCTACTACATGGGCATCGATGGTGGCCCATATATCCATAGATATTCTCTCGACAGCTCCGCATAAGACCATCCAAATATTTGTTCAAAAATAAGAAATGAACATATATATCAAAATTACCTTTGTGATAGTCTTTTATCATGACATCTTCTAGTTTGCATCAACATCTTGCATACATATTGACACATATCCCAAAGATATATATATTGTCAAGGGTCTCTTTCTTTTTCTAGGTTCCATTAGAATCTTCATATCTTTCATGGATATATCCTAGTCAAATATTCTTGGTCTATGGATGTTGATTTCCTTTTTCCATGATTGCATATCCCACGATCTTTTCCTTCCTTTCTTCACAAATTTTATTCCCAGGAACTTACAATTAGAGTTCCTCAATTAAATTCAACCACCTTATATTAGATATGAGGACATATTATGTTGATTCCATCTAATGAATGTGTGACCCATGCATTTCTACATTTTTTTGAAGGATGAAATCCTTCCTTTTATTATGCTCTCAAGAGGAGCATTGATCCATGTTACCTACAACCATATGACATGACTCTTCAATATAGACTGTGAGAGTACATACAACATTTTCCTTTGGGTCATTCATAATTCCTGCAACAACTTCCTTGATTGAAAGAGCTTCAATCCCTTGATATGCTTCTCGTTTTATGTCATCATACCATCATCCCATGAACTCCATAGGTTTGGAATTCTTGATGCAACACTTGCTTCCTCTCTTGATTGGTGAAATTGATGAAGATTCCAACAAATAATCTTGAGGATCTAGAGTATCCCCATCCAACAGATGTTTCCTTTTGACATATATATGATGAAACTTGTACTAGATGACCTTTCCACTTATGTTTCCAATGAGATTCCCAAGAGTTATATCCTTGACTTCCATAGATTAAAACCATCTTTCATGCTTCTCTATGATGATTTCATGAGCTCTTGCCCTTAATGCTTCTATGCTTCCTTGATGCATCCCATCATTCTCTTACTTTACAATAGGAAAACTTAAAAATAGAAAATATAAAAGAAGTAGGTGAGGAAGATTATCTCAATAGTGGAGATCTATTACTTCCTCCTTCTTGGACTTATTATTTTCAGCTTCTTCAACTTCCTTTGTGATGTGGGCTTCTTCTCTTCCTCTTTAGTTATTGTCCTTCTTGAGCTTAGGAAAATCTCTCCTAAGTGCCCATATTCTTGACACCCATAACATTGTATTTTAGCCATGTTCTTCTTCTTTTTCTGAGGACCAAACTTTCCAAATTTTCCCTTTATTTTTTTCATTGCAGCATATGCTTTATTTTTCTCACCTGCTCCCACATCAGATCTGGCCTTTAGTCTAGATTCTTCAATCTTTCATAGTGACCCTAGATCCTAGAATGGAGTAGCTTCTTTCTTCCCATAAATACTTGAAGTAAATTTACCCCACCCTTCTGGTAGTGCATTTAATACAATCATAGTCATTTATCTATCAGACATGACTTCTCCTAGATCTTGTAGTTTGTAGGTTTTAACGCTGTACAAAATTCACCTGCATATGAATTCTAAAAATAGAAAATAAACAATGGTGAGGGCATAAAACATAAAAAATATATACACAGAGATTTCCCTTGGATCCCAAAAACGGGACTACCATATTGATTTTTCATTATATTCCTTTCAATGTTACCATACATATATATACATGTCGAAGCATCCATAACTCTAATATGTTAATCCTAGATTGGAACATAATCATAGTTCCCTTGACCAGATATACAAAATACCACAGGAAGAAAACCATCATGCCAAAATACATGTGCGAAAACCACTCAAAAAACCATAGGTAGGTTTTCCCACGTAATATAGGGTCCAAATTTGTTTTCTCCGAGGCATTTCCCGGGACCCTATAGATGGGGACTACTGCCTCCCTCAAATCCCCTGACAAGGGGGTTTCCCCCCCCCCCCTCCCTCACCCTTGTGACCTCCCTGCTGCACCTGGTACAATGAAGGGGGGCTAGCCACCCGCCCGCTACTAAGGCTAGTCATGGAAAGAATATAACACACACCCAACATAGTTGATCCTAGATCTCATATATCCTCATAAAGTATGAGGCTATTCAATATTCCCTTGACATCTCCAACTTATAGAGTTCTTTCCTTAATCTGATGAATTCTCCAACAATGCTCATGGAATACAACTCTACCAGTTTGTCATGTATTTCCTTTGAAGTTTCAAGTTTTTATACACATAGGATGAGGGGATCCTTGATGGATTATATGAGAATCATTTGATCCCTAACATCCCCTTTCATATACTTTTCAAGAGCTTGAGCATCTTCATTTATTGGTTTAGTGATAGATCGTTTGACATGTTCCATAATCTCATTTTCAATGAGATTCAAATATGTCCTTTTCATGCATGGAAGATAGTTTGAAGTCCCAACCACTTTGTTGCTTTCCTTGCAAAAAGACATTTTGACAGATTCATATGTGGAAATAAATATACTTACTTAATAGGATGATCCTTCTCCTTGCTGCTTCCTTGATGTTGATGATTATATAGAGAATAGAAAAATTCTCCTTTATGAAGGTATTTTTCTTCAAGAGTGATCCTTGATCCCACAGAGAGTGAGATCTCTTTGTATCCTATTGTCACCTACTACAAATTGTGTTTTCAACTGTCAAAAGAGTGCAAAAGAGCATAGAAGTTTGCTGGCATATTCCAAGCCTCAAAAGGACTCAAAGTCTAAATCATAGCCTCTTCACTGGAAAGTGTTATGAGCATGCTTTCCAATGATATGTAGAAGTCCAAAAATGGATTCCTAAATCAAAAGATATGGCCTTGTGAAGTTTTAAGGATTCAAGCCTTAGGAAAGAGAGAATATCGGAGGTCCGATATCAGAGATCACATATCAAAGATCACATATCAGAGGTCCAACAGTGAGGCATATCAACACATCACGTATCAAAGGTCTGATATATCAGAAGTCCAGCAGTATCAGATATCAATGATCACATATCGGCGATCGCACATCGGGGATCCAATGAATCAAGGCTGGCAAATCAGCGCATTAAAAAATCACAACATTGACAATCGAAAATTAGAACTTGTGAAAGTACAACCTTTTAAAAGGTTCAACAAGGAAATGTGCCGATAGTGTTAAACCACTAGGGGACTCAAAAATAAGTTTACACTGGATTTCATTGCAAAACCAAGGGCGGACATGCCCTTTTCTCTCTCCTCCAATAGGACGCATGGAAGTATCTGGCTGGTCTTGATAAGATACATGTGGTAGCACAAGATTGGCTATGATATTGACATGTGGTGGCACATGATTCGCTTTGATAATGACACGAGGCAACACATGATTGGCTCCGTGAAGCACATGTGGCAGATGGTGTTAGCATGAATTGGTGGTACAAAAGTACACATGGCAGGCAGTTATGGAATTTTAAGGGGGCCTACTGGGGTGAATCTAGGTGGAACATGTCACCATTCAGAAAAAGCCATGTGGAAATGATGATGTCATATTCGGAGATCGGTGATCGAAGAATGAGCATGTCACAACTCCCATTTTTATTTCCCCGATTGGAAACCACTGATGAGAGGGGCTCCAACATATTGGGCCAGCATGTGGTCTATAAGAAGTTAAAGAATATTGGGTGCTAAACAATTTTCAAAGGAAAAATAGTCCCTGGGCAGGAAAAAAAGGCTATAGCTCCTCAAGGCTAAGAACCAAGTCATAGCCCTCGGTCCTATGATGAAGAAATGCTGAAAGGGGCTAAAACAAAAAGGGCTAAAGGAGATCGAGACTTGCTGTTTTGTAATGTTGTTAAGAGAAAAATCTCAACGAGGCGAAGCTCTGGTTGATCCAGGTGGATGTTGGTGGCCACCCACCTATCCCACTTGGACCCCCACAATTGTTTCTTTCAATTTTTCAATTTCCTTATTTGTAGCACAATTTACTATTTTTGGTAGTTTTTCGGGCCCTGAACTTTCAGAGCCATTTTGAGAAGGGAGAATTTTAAGGATGGAAATTTATCATAAAGTTTAGAAACCTTGGCGAATCCCACTAGTCCATAATATGAAATATATAAAGTGTTTGGAGATATTTTTGTAAAAATATTCAAATTTATAATATTTTTATATAGTATATATATAATTTTTTGGCGATTTTTAGGTTAAAATAATTTCATTCTATAAAATTTGGGTGAATCCTTTTTACAAAAAAATGGAAATTAGCGAATCTTCTTTTTGGAAAAGGTATAGAAAATTAGCCCATGGGTGAATATTAGCCCCTAAAATTTTCCTTGGTTTTGAGCCCCTATACGATGTTTTTTGGGAAAACTGGGTGAAACATGGGTCTATGGACCGATGTTTCTCATCCCAAAGTTGTAGTCCTTGAATAGATCTTTATAACGAGGTATTGTGTGTGCGTCAAATGGAGATCGTATACCAAAGTTATGACCCCAGGAAGTTGATGTATTAGTTTACCCAAAACGGGACCCATAGTTTGGCGCTTCATCTCCTAGGGTTAGGTTTTTGGATGTTTAGGGTTTTCCATTGTTTATCGACAATAAATAGGCCTTCGAGCCTCATTGTAAGATAGTTCAGAGGCATGTATCTGCCACATCTCTTCTTAAAGATAAGCTACCATCGCCTGAACTAGTCTTATTTTCCATTCTATTTGTAAGCATATTTCAGTATTTGATTTAATTAAATGAAATGTTATTTCTACTGCATCTTTGTATTTATGGTTATATCTATAATTTGTTGCATTCCTGTTTAAATCTGGATTAGTGGTATCAGAGTAGTTTGCTTTTTTCTCTATTTTTCTTTGCATGTCCCCAACAAGGTCGAGATATAAAGAGTTAGGGCTTGAACTAGTCGAACCTTTGCAAGACTAGCCTCACAAATCCTGATGAGCTCCCATGGCAGATGAAAAGAAAGACAAAGGGGTAGTAGATCCTATCAAAATCTTGCTCGAAGAAGCCCTCAAGTGACAAAGGAACGTGATGATGGAAAAATTTTCCCAGATCCTTCAGTGGCTACCCAGGGGCAACACATATGCTTCCAGCAGCTACACTGGAAATGCCACACCATTTATGGTACAAGTTAAGTTTGAGATTCCCATATTTGAGGGTCAGATAGATGCAGACGCTGTAGATAAATGGTTAAATCTGCTAGAAGGGTATTTTTCTGTTCATGATTTTTCCAGCTGGGAAAAGATCACTTTTGTACTTCTCAAAGCATCCCCCCATGTCAAGGACTGGTGGCAAACCTACTGCAAGCAGAAGGATGAAAGTACGGGCTCAGTATTTTCAGCCGTACCCACTTGGAATTCATTCCGAGATGTCATCAAGGAGAAGTACTACCCTATCAAGATCTATGAGAACAAATACATAAAGTGGACCACGCTGCGATAGGAAAGGGACCAAGATGTGCCAAAGTTCATGAACATTTTTCATACCCTTCACACAAAGTTGGGTATCAAGGATTCTAAGCTGCATTTGGTGCTCAAATACTGCGACTGCCTACATAGATACATCTAGGACAAGATGGAGTTCCTGATCATCTCCTCGCTCGGCACAGCATACTGATACACTACCAAGATCGAGCAGAAGTTTAAACAAAAGAAGCAAGACTTTGGATCTGCGAATCCAAAGAACAAAGGACAAATACAAGGCAGGGTGACCCAAGACAACCCGTTAAAGCCACAAGAAAAGAAAAACACCACGAAGTCAAAGAAGGACACATGAAATTGGTGTGAGTTCTGTTGAACCTATGAGATAGTAGTAGGTCAGCTACCAGTGCCAAAGCATCTAAAATAAATGTTTTGGGGTTTTTGGTTTAAGTTTTTGGAAGACCAATGAATGAAGACAGATGTAGAATTAAAGTAATTAATCCTTTGGGTTATATTAATACTTCAGCAAAGGGCTGCTATAAAGCATTACATAGTGATATAGATCAAAAATAGGGGTGAATAGAAGACAACAAAAAATGTGATTATCACAGTTTCCAGACTGTAAAACAGAACGATCATAAGTTGGAAAACCTTCTAAACTACGTTCAAAAGATTCAAGGCAATATACTTAAGCTTACACAAGATGTTGATGATTTATTGATTAGAGGAAATTAGCTACATAGAAAGTAGCATTAATCCAATCCCTTAATAGATGATCACTTTAGGAGCTTATAGGAATCAATTGAAACTCAAGTTGTTCCTACCTAGATATCTCTGCAAGTCATAAGCATATGAAGAAATAACATAATGATTGAAAACTGGAAAAACTTATAGGATAACACAAACTGTATAAAACCAGATTCAGAATCCTCTGCTTTGTATTAAGGTTTCAGAAAGACTAAGTACATCAAGTGTATGCAAAATCTTCTTTCGGAGGTGGCTTCCAGGTTCAAAGTAGAATTAACAATCAAGACTTTACAAGCAATGAACTATGAATATTGAACTCCAAACCAATAACATCTCGAGAAGAGAGTTATTTATACAATAATAAACTTAAGAAATATCCTAAAACTGATTAAGATTTATTCTAGGAAAGGAATAGATCTTCATGCAAGAAGATAGGGGCAGCTATTGAACTGCTTCTTGATGTCCCCTTTTATTCAAGTTGTGCTAGCTTTGTTTGTTTGATATTTTTCCCCTTTAGCTGATTTGATTGATCGTATCCTTCACGCTGGCAGATTGCTTCATTTTAACCCTTTTACCTAGTAATGCTTTAAACTCTATTTAATATGCTTTGATCTGGCTGTGTGACCTTTACTGTGATCCTTTCTATCTTTACTGTGCATTCCAGTTTTTACTGTGTTTTTCAACAGTAAAACACTTTTATTTGTCTTCAAACTATTATGCAGGCATTTTGTTTGTAAACCTGGAGCAACAACCTTTTCCTGCAAAACACAGAAACTTAATAAGAAAACATGGTGACAAAGGATATTGGAAGGAGTCCAAGGCATATTCAAAAGGCAAACAATGGCTTTAATGGATACAAAGGCTTACTGGGGCTTCGTTGTGTACAACATGAAAACAGAGCAAAAATGGTCATTTTGGCATTTAAATGGGAAAAACAGTTTTCCTTTGAAATATGGCGCGAAAGTGAACAGTAACCATTTGTCATTTTGGAGAAGGAAATTTTCATCGCACTGCTTATGAGGCGTAGGTGGTTTTGGGAAGGGGTTCCCTGAAATGATATGAGCTTGACATGTAGCAAGGAAGGACGGTGGAATACCACTTTTCGGGTGGGTAATGCCTGTATTGAGAGCTAACCCGAAATCGCCAAGGGTCATTGGATATGAAGGCTTTAGATCAGATGGTAGTGGAGTGAAGGAGCATCATGAAGAGTTTCAACAGTTAATTATGGCTAAATGAGCTTTATCATGGGTTAAAGCAAAGATTTGTGGTTTAAATGAAGGTTAAGGTTAATTCTTTGTTAAAATCATAAAAATGATTTAACAAAGAAAACCTTCACAGAAACATATATGGTGGACTTGAAACTTTATTAATTTAGTTGAATGAATGTCATCGGGTCTAGTGTCCATCAGATATTGGATATTGCAAAGGCATAGGGTGTATTCACCGGACGAGACTTACAACGAGGGCGGATGTGAAATGGCGATAAGTTATGGTATATATTGCGTCAGGTCCGGGCTTCCATATCGTAGTTAGGGATCACAATACATGGAGGGCTATGCTATAAGCGGGACTACGATGGAGGGCGGGCGCGAAATGGGCAATGAAATATGATATATATAAGCCTCGAGTCCGGGTCTATCATACATCGCATATCACAATCGGGGAAAGGTACATTTATATGAAATGTTGCGATCCACCATCATTTGCAATGCGATATTTGTGTAAAATACATAGTTTTTAATAAAACTATAGGTTTCAGGGTATGTTATTAAAGGAGTTTAATAATATACAGGAAAGGGATAATTTAAGGATTTAATAAATAAAGTTAGTGTTAATATGAAATATGAGCAGAAAAGGGGAAAATGGGCTAAGTATGAATGTTTTTCACGAATCATTTGCCTTTGACATATATTCGTTAATACTTAGGCATAAACATATTTTGTGGGTTTTTTATGTAAAAAGGGATTTTACATGGGATTTCCACTTTTCCTAGGCAAAAAGGGTTTTGAGTTTAGGAAAAGAGGTTTTTGTGGAAAATGAGTGAATATGAATGTATGAAGGTGGGAAGGGGTAATTAGTGAATATAGGGATGAATGGGGATGAATGGGAAGTTCATTAATCTATGATGTAGACCTTCTTTTGCTTTTTGTAATTAAATCATGGACATAGAAATATATGGTGAAACATGATAATGTACCTTTAGTCCAATGAATAATCAAACTTCTGCAACCTTTCTCTACTTACCCTTTGCTTATCCTATCAATTTTTCTTCACTTAATGGGTGCATCTAAGCTAGCAAACCCTTTTCCTTTCTTTTTATTTTACAAAAACAAACTATCTAAATCTACCTTATAACCTCCAAGGGCTTGGATTAAACTGATGAGCTCCTTCTTATTCTCTATGTAACTACTGATTTGCAAGATTAAACAGTTTGGCCATATCTTTTATTCTCTAACTATAACATCAAATTTAAGGCATGTAGCAATAAAGATTAAACTATTTGACTGTCATGGGTTGTCATATTTAACACAAGCTGCACACAACCATTATTTAGCAGATACAGAGTAGTGGCATTTAGATTTTCTCACTTTCAGAGTTTACTTGTTTTCTTTTATTTCTAACCTAACATTTTCTTTTTGCCTTGATTTTTAAGAGCATCTACCTAACATTTTCTTTGATATGGACATCATTATTCACTATTATTATGTCCATATCCTAACTTAACATTTTTTCAAATATTCTATCTTATCAAAACCAAAAATGCCTCAACAAGTTCCATAAGAGCCCCACTCATAACACAAGTGAGTGTCGGACCAAGCAGTTGCTGGTGGCTGAGTTGAAGGCTTTAGAATTTGATGCATGTTCCGACCCCAAGTTAAAACTCGACAAGGGGAATGACAAAGGGAAGAAAATCATTGATGCAGAGCCTAGTTCCACTGTTGCTACCACCAAGGTCCAGAATATTGAGCCCAAATATCCAAAGGAGGGGGAGCATCTTTTCCACTCACAAATGTGGGTGAAGGGATTCATTGCTGCAATTCATTGTCGACAGTGGTAGCCAAAAGAACCTCATTTCAATAGAGGTCATGAAGTGGACGGGACTACCAACCATACCAAACCCACAACTGTACAACATCAGGTGGCTTAACCAAGGACGGGATCTCCAAGTCTGCCAGCAGTGTTTCCTTCCCTACAGCATCAAGCCCTTCACAGATGAGGTATTGTGTGATGTTGCACCACTTGATGTTTGTGATGTATTATTAGGCCAACCATACTTATGGAGGAGACATACGATGTATGAGTCAAGGCCTCATGCCATTATTATTTCTTTTTGTGATACATTATATAGGATACTGGAGGTAGCCCCATACACCACCACTTCTTTGATCTCTTCTAAGAAAGGTAGTAAGATCATCTCCCAGACTAGGAAATTTATTTTATGTCTAGTTCACCCTCAAAGTAAGGGGAAGATCATAGCCACATCCATGGCCCCCAGGAAGGGTTCCTCCATGCAGAAGAAGTAGGTGGATACAGTCATGAAAGAAGACATGGACATCTTCTCCTCCCCCATAGGGGTACCATTGCACTGTCAGGTCAAGCATTCATCTGATCTAACTTCTGGAGAACCTCTACCCAATGGGCCAATCTATCTCCACTCCATTATGGAAAATGCCAAGTACAAGCAGTGACATGATCAACATTGGGTGCCACACAAGTTTCAAGTGGGTGACAAAGTTTGGTTGCATTTGCAAAAAGAATGCCTTACAAGAGCCCATAAGAAACTTAGACCACTCTGATATGGTCTTTACACCATTACCAAGGTTGTAGGAAATAATGCTTTGGAGCACAACATTCCCCCATTCCTTGTCTTGCACCGAGTGTTCAATGTGGACCACCTTCGACCATGCTTCCCACCATTACTGAACACATCATAGATTGCAGAACAACTCACCAGGGACCAAGTTCAGCAGAAGTTTTCACATCTCATGGAGGCAGTCAACGCAATGGGGACCATTGCTTCTTAAGGGGGGAGGAATGAGCTAGGTGGATGTTGGTGGCCACCCACCTATCACACATGAACCCCCACAATTATTTCTTTTGGTTTTTTAGTTTCCTTATTTGTAGCACAATTTACTATTTTTGGGAGTTTTGTGGGTCCTGAACTTCCTGAGCCATTTTGAGGCCCTAAACAACGTTTTTTGGGAAACTTGGGACAAACATGGGGCCTTATATAGATGTTTCTCATCCAAAAGTTGTATTCCTCGGATAGATCTTTCTAACGAGGTATTGTGTGCATCAAACAGAGATCATATGCCAAAATTACAACCCTGGGAAGTTGATGTACCAATTTACCCAAAACAGGGCCCATAGTTTGGTGCTTCATCTCCTAGGGTTAGCTTTTTGGATGTTTAGGGTTTTCCATTGTTTCTCAACAATAAATAGGCCTCTGAGCCTCATTGTAAGAGAGTTCATAGGCATGTATCTACCACATCTCTTCTTAGAGATAAGCTACCATTGCCCGAGCTAGTCTTATTTCCATTATGTTTGTAAGCATATTTCTGTATTTGATATTAATGAAATGAAGTGTTATTTCTACTACATATTTGTATTTATGGTTATATATGTAATATGTTGCATTCCTTTTTAAATCTGTATCATCGGTATAGCATTACAATAATGTTATTGGGCATATTAGGCTCTAATAGTGTAATATAGGAAGTTTAGAGAGATGGATGAGAGAAATACTTAACATAGTTTCTGAAAATATGCACCCAAGGGGCCATAATTCTATGATTCCAATTTGGTTCAATTTTCTTTCTCATTAGGGACTGGAGTTATACAATTGCTAAATGTAATGGATTGGTGATTTTGGACTCTATATTGAAGGATTAATGAAAATTTCTAGTGATTCCAAGCAGATCAATGTGCAATATGTTTACCCTTTTGTTATCACTTGATGTATGCTTTTCTCCCTCTGAAATAGTGTAAGGAAGAAGCAGGTTTCACTCTTATTCATGGTTGTATATCTGTTACTGAGTAGTAACAATACTTATTTTAACTACAGATCTACTTGAGTTAATTAATAGCCTACGGTACCTGTAATGTGCACAAAGTTACATAAGGTTATTTGGTGACAATCGTGTTCATGAACCATAGAGTTTGGGACCTTAATTCACGCTCCACTCTTTCTGCATTCTCATCTCCTCACTCTTCCATATTTTTGCTGGATATTGTTGCCGAGGATTCTGTGTTATGTAGACTAGCCCTTTGCATCAATTTCCCTCTTTTCCTTCCTCCTGTTCACCTTTACTACAATTCTAATCTTAGGCTACCTTGTGAAAATTCTCACTATTGATTAAATTGATTATGCAATGTACTAAAGCAAAATACTTAATCCACTTCTACAAACAAACTTGCAGAAGTTTAATCGATTTTGAGCAAGATCAAATAGAACACATATAACAAAGAAGACAATTCAATCACACATGATACATAGAAGAATACTCAGGGGAAAGCCTCAGCTAAAAACCCCACTATCTATATTATCATACAAGTGGAAATATCTCAGGATTACACAAAGCTTTAGCTCTCAAGCTATCCAGGTCTTAGTATAATCCCTCATTGCTGCTCATAGATAGAATAGACAACACATATGCCTTCCCTTCTGCCCTCCATGCCTCCTATTTCCTTGTACAGTTTCTCCTCAGTTATCCAGCTGTAACCTATGTGATTCTCACCTCACACACTGCTCTAACCTCTGTAGTAATTTTGCAATCTTGAAGGAATGAATTTGTTCTCATGCAAGAGATATTCACATGGGAATATTCTAGCAACTAATAATACACTGTCCCTGCCTTTAATCTCAACTGGGTCTTTGTTTGAACTGACATGCATGAGTTATTTATGAGAGAATATTCAGTTATCTGGAGAAGACTATTTGCATGCATGCATGCATTAACTGACTGAAATCACAATTAGTTCCTCCAATTGTTTGGAACTAATTTAATTGGACTTAACTTAGTTAACTGAGCTAACTTATTACAACTCAAATATAACTCATCCTTATCTCCTTAATTAAGGGATAACTTCCTCAATCAAAGGGATAACTGTTGCATGTCTTCACAAAGACTTCATGTTTGAATTTCTCCAACTAATTAACACAAGATGAATTAATTAATTATTTTTCAAACAACTGGTGAGACTAAATTCGAATTTTAATTCTCAACTTTAACTCAAGGACAAAGTAAAATTGGAATATATCCTGAAATGCTATCTATAGCAATGCTATTTTTAGCATTTCTATTTTTATCATTTCTTGTTTCTATTTTCAACTTCCTCTCAACAAGAAAAGAATTCAACTCGATCCCGATCCTGAACCTGTGGAATGTGCTGCATGCAACACTTCTCACTAGTGTTTTTGCTCCAACAACTCAGAAACAAAAAAATATCCAACTTGAATCAGTATGATGCCTCTGTCATTAAAGTCTTTGACTGCTATTGCCTCTATCGACTGAAAGCTTTGCACCTCTGTGCTCTTCAGTATCTAACTTCTCTAGCCTCTATAACTTTGATCTCTGACTGCATCAATCCCAATGATTCCTCCCACTGCATTCGTGTTGCTGCTGGTCCTTTCTCCTAGCACTGCATCTGCACTACACCTTCTCTCATCATGTTGCATCATGCTGCCCAATGCTGCACTGCAACTCAGTTGCTGAGAAGTAACTAACTGATATCCCAATTAACCTCCTTGTTGGGCTAGAAACACCGTCTAATGTTGAAGCTCCCTCTACCACTCCATCCACATCCGTCTCTACCCACTTAGCTAGTCCTACAACTCCTCGTTAGGGCTCTCGTAGCAAGGTCTAATCAAAGAGGTTGGGTACCTCATGGATCCTGCCCCTATTTCAGCCTTCATGGGACTATCACTTCACATTGCCCCACCTCACACCTAGAGGTATGGCTGCATGTGATCCTTCTTCCCACTTGGCTCTAAATGCCCCCCTACTAGAGGTATTTGCATGAGTGGATGCCTCCACTCAGTGTCCTCTCAGCATCTCCACATGTGGCTCCTCCACAATTGTCTGAGAATTCTTCTGGGGCTGTATGTTCAGAGGTAATTTACTCTCCCTCTCAACCACTAAGTCTCTAACAATTTCCTTGCTCCTCAAGGCTTTGCATGCATCTTGAACCTCAAGAGAATACAGGTTTTGTACTTGTGAACCGATATGTTTCACCTGACACGTGGTGATGTGTCTAAGGAAAACCTTTCCCTTACTAAATATAGCATCGTAGCCTTTGTCTTCCAACATCATGATCAATACCAAGTTCTTCTTCACTCCAGGTACATACTTCACATCTGTCAAGGTGATGAGAGCTCCATGCTCCCTCTGAAAAGCAACCATGCCCACTCCTGAAACACTATACCTTTCATCATTACCCATCTCTATGTGCATCTGGAGCTCTTTCTCCTCCAAGGTACTGGACAAGCTCTTATTGTTGGACATGTGGAATGAGGCTCCATTATAAAAAACCGACCACAACCCATCATCAATGAAACCATGTATGCGATGAGGGTAAAATCCAATTCGAACTGAGAGGCCAATGCCTCACCTTCAGATCCTTCCAAGGATCCATTCTTGGACTTCTTCAATGGAAAATTAGTTGCATAATGGCCCACCTCATGACAATTAAAGCATCTCACTTTAGATTTGTCAATCTTCTTCCCTCCATGATAAGAACTTGATTTGGGATGAGAATCTTTCTCCTTCCCTTTCCTTGCCTTACTCGCTAAGACGAAATTTTCTTCATCCTCCTTGGATGAAGAACCATATTTAGTGCTCCTCCTGCATCAAATATGACCACAGTCATTCCCAATCTGGTAGTTTCTCTCTTCTGTTCACTGAGTCCTGGTAGCTATTCTAGCTCTTAGGAAGATTGAGGAGAGAAAGACTCACCATATCATCATTGGCTGTCGTGATTCCTACACTTCCAAGCTCATCTATGCAGGTGGTGAGCTTGTTCAGATATGTAGAGATCTTGTCGCCCTTTTCACACTTGATTTTTTGAAGCTTGTCCTTCAGCGCCAGCTTCCTCTAGTCGTTGTTTTTCTAATATAGATCCTTCAATGTCTCCCACATTGAAAATGGAGTCTCCTTCCCATGGAGACTCGAGAAAATATGGTCTCAAACTCCCTCCAGAATAATCCCCCTCGCTCTCTCCACACATTTCTTCCATTCCACCAATTCTTAGGCATTAGTTGCTACTGGCTTGGGGACTTCTTGATCAATGAAGTCCTTCAAACCATTGTCCTCTAATACTTCTTCCATGTGATCCTTCCATGCTATGTAATTTGAGTTTCCATTTAGGGAATACTCGAGTCTCAAGCCAATGAATGCCATTGGTGATCTTTGAGAT
Source organism: Pinus taeda (assembly GCA_000404065.3). Lineage (NCBI taxonomy): Eukaryota > Viridiplantae > Streptophyta > Pinopsida > Pinales > Pinaceae > Pinus > Pinus taeda. The sequence continues at coordinate 5,958 of APFE031516299.1, read as the reverse complement.
GTGATAAGAAATTGATTTTGTACCTACAATAAAGAACTTCAAACTTTGAACTTCTTCCTTATTTGTATACTATTCTCCACTTTGATCGCCTTTGCTTAGATACCATGTAGAAATTTCTATACATCGAGCTCAGATAAATCTAGCTCCGATACCATGTAGAAATTCTCACTGTAGATTAAACTAATTATGCAATGTACTAAAGAAAAATACTTAATCTACTTATACAATCAAACTTGTGGAAGATTAATCGATTTTGAGCAAGATCAAACAGAACACATATAATAGAGAAGAAGATTCAATCACACATGAAACATAGAAGAATACTCTGGGGAAAGCATCAACTAAAAACCCCACTATATGTATTATCATACAAGTGGAAGTATCTCAGGATTACACAAAGCTTTAGCTCTCAAGCTATCCAGCTCTCAATACAATCCCTCACTACTGCTCATAGACAGACTAGACAACACATATGACTTCCCTTCTGTCCTCCAAGCCCCCTATTTCCTTATGCAGTTTCTCCTGGGTCCTCCAGCTGTAACCTATGTGATTCTCACCTCACACATTGCTCTGACCTCTGTAGTAACTGCACAATCCTGAAGGAATGAATTCCTTCTCATGCAAGAGATACTCACATGGGAATATTCTAACAAATGATAGTACATTGTCCCTGCCTTTAATCTCAATTGGGTCTTTGTTTGAACTGACATGCATGAGTTATTTATGAGACAATATTTAGTTATTCAGAGAACACTAGTTGCATGCATGCATGCATTAACTGACTGAACTCACAATTAGTTCCTCCAATTGTTTGGAACTAATTTAATTGGACTTAACACAGTTAACTGAACTAACTAATTACAACTCAAATACAACTCATCCTTATCTCCTTAATTAAGGGTTAACTTCCTCAATCAAAGGGATAACTGTTGCGTGTCTTCACAAAGACTTCATGTTTGAATTTCTCCAACTAATTTACACAAGATGAATTAATTAATTATTTTTCAAATAGCCAGTGAGACTAAATTTGAATTGTATTTCTCAATTTTAATTCAAGGATAAATTAAAATTGGAATATATCTTGAAATGTTATCTATAGAAATGCTATTTTTAGCATTTGTATTTTTATCATTTCTTGTTGCTATTTTCAACATGCCTATTGTTCTATTTTGGCCACCAGAACCAGACATTTCTCTTTGAGATTATCCTGATATACCCCCTGTGTATTTAGATCTATGTATTTGCTTGAGTTTACTTTGATGAAGGACTATTGAACCAAGCCCCCTGAATTATATTTTTCCAATTACGTGAAAATATGGAGTGCAACATAAATCCCTTAGATAATATTCAAAAGCACTCCTCTTTATAAGATTCCCTAGGCATTGGTCTTCTTTCAACCCAGAGGTTGTCTCTAGGAGGCTTCTATAACTTCTAATGCACTTGCGTGATAGGTGATAGAAAAATCCACAACATCTTTTTGGCGGTGTTGTTGGGGAACATATTAGAGATTTTTTCCCCTGGATACAAAAAATCTTTAGATTCCCTCTATTAGGTGAGCAAGGGAAGTGCGAGTTGAAGATCTCTACCCTTAGCGAATCCACTGTCTGAATCTTATTATAAACACCTTAGTGACTCCACTGTCCATATATTTATCTAATCATCTTGGCTTTCAAGAGGCCTCATACTCACTCTGATGCTAAACAAAAAAAAACTTCCCTTACACTTGAACTTGAGATCACTCACCTAGAGGGGTTTTCAAAATGGCCCTTCCTGCATTCTTGGCCAATAAATTTTCCCCACTATATTTTTCTTCTATTTCCGGTTATCCTAATCATGTTCCTTCATTTCATGAATGGAATACCTATTTCGCTAGATTCAGTGGAGACATAGATACAAGGCCAAACCAACACCTCAAGGATTTTCATGAATGCATGGAACAACAGGGTATTGTTTTTTAAGATGTGAAAATGAAATTGTTCATGTATTCTTTAGGGCAGGATTTTATAGTCTAGTACAAAAAAATACCTTGTGGCAACATATCTTTTTTAAATAGATTTCACATAGCATTTAATCATTATTGAAAAATATTATATCCACTGAATGCTCTATTTGAAGATTTTTGTGCACATTTTAATGTTGAAAATATTTTTGAGGTTAATGATCCTGCCAAAGATGCTTGTGGGACTCCATTCCAAGAATATATATATTCGCATCAAGAAGCATCACATAGTGATCAAGAAAGAGAATAAGGATACATAATAGAGCTCCAAATAAACCCTTAGAGATCTTCTCCTGCCTAATTTAATGATTCTCCTTCTTATGATGTGCATGAATCTGATGGGAGGTTGATGTAGGTTTTAACCTCGTACAGAAATTACCTGCATACAAATTCTAAAAAATAGAAAATAAACAATGGCGATAGCATAACACATAAAACAAATATACACGTAGATTTTCCCCTAAATCCCAAAACCGAGACTAGCAGATTGATTTTTCATTATATTCATTTCAATGTTACAATACATATATATACATGCCATAGCATCCATAAACCGCAATCCATTAACCTTGGATTAGAACATAATTGTACTTCCCTTGACTAAATCTACAAAATACCATGGACTGAAAACCATCGCACCCAAAACCATGTGCGAAATCCATGCACAAAACCATAGGTAGGTCCACCCACCCTATATAGGGTCATCCCATAATAGTCTTAGTTATGGGAAGATGCACAAAAAGAGGAGGCCCACCAAGAGGTTAACAAAGAGGCTCCAGTTCACGATTCATATCCATAAATAGAGAACAAGTTCAAGAAGTGAGTAATAAAGTTGATGAAGATTCTCTGATTTATGATTCATATGATTCAGAGGAGGATGAGATGGTTGCAGATTATCAAAGGGATCTACTTACAAACAAGTGGGGAGAAGGCTTCCAACAACAATTTTTTCAAGAAGAGCCCAAAGTTGGAGGACCAAGCAGTGTCTGTGGTTTCCTGTTACAAAAAGATTCCTACCAGGAATCCTTAGTAGATTCTCCAATCTATGACTCTTACAGTTCAGAAAATGAAGATTCTATTGTAGATTTCCAAGAGGGTTGGCCCATTAGAAAATGGGTAGCAAAAGATCAACAACAAGTTTTTCTTGAAAAACCTAAAGTTGAAGAGCTGAAAAATATTTGTGGCTGCCCTAACCGAGAAGATGTTGGTAATCAATATTTTCAAGAAAATGAGGGAGCTACAAGTCTTTCTCGTCAGTTCTATGACACTGTTGTTGATTAAATAGCATCTTTCTTTTCCCTACAACAATATAAATCAATTCCAGGGTATGTGTCAAATATTTGGTTTCAAGTTCTTATGGGGTGCATTCCTATTTTTGTCACTAATTTTCAAGAACATATCCCCATTAGAAGGTTCATAAAGGATATTAAAGGAGTTGAGCATCAACTATCAAGTTGGGGGCACATATCAAAATTTTTGTCCAAAGATTTTTCATGGTACATTTTGGTTTTGATTTTTAAATTTCAGTAACATGGAGGCATTAGGTCCAACACCCAAATTCTGACCTGGTATCATTGGAGGGTTGAACTCACTTAGGTGAATTGAGGCCTATACATAAGTAGGAGTTACATATAAATAAGATAACTAGCTGAGAATTTAATTTCGAGTATTAGAGTTTTTATTTCTACATTTCAATATTGTGAGGAAAGGACTTCTAATAAATAAATTTCCGTGGAGATTTCATGGTTTTATAGATTCATTATATTTTTGACTCGGTGCCCAATGGTGAAGGCTACTAGTTTGTAGGTTCTCAACACCTTTCCAGCAAGGCATTATTCCCAATTGGAGCCAATGTTGTCACCTACTGCAAAATGTGTTTTCAACTGTCAAAAGAGTAAAATATAATAGAGAATTTTGCAAGCATCTAAATCAAATCCTCTCCACTTGAAATTAATTTGAACAAGCTTTCCAACAACATGTAGAAGTCCAAAAACAGGCTCTTGTATCAAAACATATGGCCTTCTAAAGTTTCAAGGATTCAAGCCTTAGGAAAGAGAGAATATTGGAGGTCCGATATTAGAGATCGCATATCGGAGGTCCAACAACAAGGAAAATTGATGCATCGTGTATCAGAGGTCCAATATATTGGAAGTCCAACAGTATTAGATATTGGTGATTTCATATTGACGATCGCACTTCAGGGATCTAATGCATCAGGGTAGGAAAATCAACACGTTAAAATATCACAACATCGATAATCAAAAATCAGAACTTCTGGAAGTACAACCATTTAAAAGGTGTGACAAGGCAAATGTGCGGATGGTGTTAAATTACAAGGGGATTCAAAAACAAGTTTATAAAGGATTTCATTCCAAAACCAAGGGCTGACATGCCTTTTTGTCTATCCTCCAGTAGGATGTGTGGCAACATCTGGTTGGTCCCAATAAGCTACATGTGGCAACACAGGATTGGCTCCGATATTGATGTGTGGCAACACAAGATTGGCTCCAAAATGACACATGGTGGCAGAAGATTAGCTTCGAGAAGGACGTCTAGCATACGAAATGGCAGTATGGAAGGACGAGTAGCAGGAAGTTATGACATTGTGAGGGGACCTACGGGGGTGAATCTAGGTGACACACGTCACCATTAAAAAATTTCCACATGGAAATGATGACATCATAATCAAAGATAACTGATCAGAGAATGTGCATGTCACAACTCCCATTGCTACTTCCCCAATTGGAAACCACTGATGAGAGGGCCTCTGCTATATTGGGCTAGCGCATAGTATATAAGAAGTTAAAGAACCTTGGGTGCTAAGAAGTTTACAAAGGAAAAATAGCCCCCAAGTAGGAACAAAAGGCCTTAGTGTCTTAAGGTTAAGAACCAAGTCATAACGCTCGATCCTATTGTTATAGAAATTTTTGGGCACTTCAACCCCAATCATAAATGTCCATAAACTAAGGGCTCCTAAGTCCCTAAAAGTGTTGCTTCACTACCTAAAGGAACAAGGTCAGCTGATTACATCATCTCCCAGAAGTTCTCCACTAAAAACTGCTTAGAAATGGTCAAAGCTGGACCATACTGAAAACCCAGTGCAGAGGGTGCGATGCATATCACCTCCCCAGTGTAAAGGGTGCGATGCATACTGAATGGCCCCTCTATAGGGTGTGATGGCCGGGAATGGACAAATGGCAGGGACAAATTGCGAGGTGGAAGATCATGGAATCTTCCAGAAGCTTCCCCTCTGACACTTGCCTCTCCGTTTTCGACCAAGGATGAGTAAGAGATCATCATTCTCCAAGTGGAATCAAGACCTATAAGAGAGAGGACAGTAATCAAGACCCAAAAAGATGACTCACCTCCCTACAATCATCTATATATGGATCCCTCATCACAGAGATCCAAAGGCTGGAAACTTGTATCTTGTAGAGAAGTGTTGTTGGTTTTCTGGTGTAACTTCATAGTGTTGGGTGATCTAAGCTTTACTTGAGGTGAAGAAGGGCTTTATTGCTGGAGGATGATGCTAGGTCAGAACATATGGTTGTAATCCTCTTGCTACTTTTGATCTTAATAAATCTATTCAATTTTTCCTCCATATTCTTGTATGTTTGCTTATATATGCATTTGCATGGTTAACACATATCTGGTCCTGTGTTATTTATGAATATAGATCTTTGTTCTTCGATAGTAGTATGTTGTTGTGATTGCATAGGTGCTCTTTGAAGCTGGGCAGATGAAGAAGAAGCGGCAAAGGTCTATTAGGAAGGAGAGGAAATCAGGCGCAAGACTAAGGTTGGTCTCCTTTGTTCCCCTGTTGTTTATTTTCATAAAGGAAAACGAAAGTAGACTTTACTTGTTTGTTTCTAAGATAGCTACCAGTCTTAGTGGGAATAGCAGCATCCGAGTGGACACTATTCTCAGTAACAAAATGGTGACTCTGCTGGGGAGCGACT